>JAWPHD010001902.1:0-287615 GCA_037043455.1 Cyrtodaria siliqua
ATACCAAACTATATAAAATAAAAATAAAATTTAAAAATAAAATACATAAATACAAAACACTAATCACAAAATAACCACACCTAATACAATTCTCAAAAATAAATTAAAGAAACAAAACCACCTTCTAAATACTATTCACCCAATTTAACAAATTATACTTACGTAAACCAATAAACAACACACAAAACCACAACCCTCCATCACACTTAAAACACCATCAAATTCAAAACATCACTGAACGAACAAACACAAAAACAAAACGATCAACCATACTTAACAATACACCCAAAAAAAACCCTCAAACCCCCTACAAACAATACAATTAACAAAAAACAATTCACCCCCTACCCCCCACCCCCCTCCTCATCCCCAACAAATCCAACCTTCAACCATCACTCCCAAACACTAATCCCTCTCCCACACACTCCCATCCCCAATTCCCTCCCCCCCCCCCCAAATCTCACTACCATTCAAAATCTAATCCCCCAACTACAAACACCATTCTTCCCCAACCCCCCCCCAATCTCCAATAAATCCCTCACCCTCAATCCCCCTATCCCATCTACCCAATATCCCCATCCTCAACCAAACATCCCACACCTCCATCCACATTTCCATCACCACCCTATCAACCCCCACAAACATTACCCCCATTAACCCTAACAAATCCTATATATCAATCTCTCCAACTCCCAATCCACAACAATCCCCATACTCACCACCCATCTCCCACCCCCTACCTCCCCAATCCCTATCACAACCTAACCCAAACACAAACCCCAACTCCACACATATATATCTACACCCAACAACTATAATAACACACCCAACCCCCCCACCCCACACCCACCCCCTCCACACACTCAATATCCCTCCTCATCCTTATCTACTTATCAACCCCCCAATCCCCTCAACCCTCCATTCATCACACATCCCCCTCACATTAACTCTAACAATAACCAAACCCACTAACAATCCCACCAAAACCTTCTATCCACATCCAACACCTCACATAACATAACCACATCCCCCTAACCCTCATAAATACCTCCCTAATCTATCCCACTACTCTTCCAACTCACCCACAAACCAATCCAACAATATTCAAACAATTACCAATCCAACCTAACCACTCCCTCACACTATATCCCCCTCCCAATCCCCACCAACACCCAACATACAATCCCCTCATACCCCTAAATACCCATCTCAAACTCATTCCCCCCCTACAAAACAACCCCATCACCCCCCCCTCCCTTAAAACAACCACCTATTAACAACCACCTCATCACACCCCCATCAAACACAACACTCAAAACACCTACACACAAAATTAACTCAACACTCTCAAAATCCATCACCCCTCCAAACAACCCCAACACCAAATTCCCAACAAAATATTCAAAAACCACCTCCTCACCCATCATACAAACCCATCCAAAACCATCAATCCCCCCCCCAATAACTACATCCACCCCTCACAAAAACCCAAATAATAATACCCAATCCTCATAAACTACTTATACTTCCAACCATCCCCCAACTCTCACATTCACACATTCCCAACTCAAACTTAATCTCAATCACTTTCACCACACCCCCAATACCAAAACACCTCTAATCATCATATCCAATAAACTTCCACCCTATCCATATTTCATCACACTAACAAACCCACCTCATCACCTAACCCCATCTATATAATCCATATTCAATATCCCCCCCCACCAACCAACCCACAACAACAAAACCCCTAACACACCCCTCCACATAACTACCACATAACAACTCCCAAATTACAATACACACCCTAATCATCTACATATAACTAAAATTCTCACTAACAACCAAAATTAACAACAAATCCCACATACAATCACAAACCAACTAACACACCCCCCCTCCTCCACTAATCAAACACCCCCAACACTCATACCAATCCCAACCAACAAATCTAACCCCCTTAACCCAACATATCCATTCAAAACATTCCCCACCACATAATATTAATCCCCACTAAACCAAACCCCCACTAATAAATCATTCCCCATACATCCCCCTCTCCCATCCATAACTCCCTCCCCATCATAATCATACTCCCCTCCAATAATCCCCAACCCATTAACCCTCCCCCCCCTACCCATACCCCCAATCATACTAAAAACCCTTCCCATCCTCTAATAAACCTTAATACCAATTCCAATAATACTCCCATTCCAAACTACCCCAAATCCCACACCCACTTATCATCTATAATTCTCTTTAACATTATCCATCTAACACTCACCCACCCCCTTCATCTCTAAATCCTTCCAACAACCACAATCATACCCCCTCTCCCCTATATAATCCCAAATCCCCCCCCTATACCCCTCTTCCATCATACACCCTAAAAACCCCCATTTCATAATTTACATATCATATCAACCTCCCACCCAATACACAACCTCATACTCAACTAACAAAACCATAACTAACACAATCCCCATAACCCTATCACATCCCAACAACCCAAATCTAAATATACACACCCCCCAACAAAATCAAAATAAAAATCACTAAAAATAACACAATAAACCCACCCCCCATACCCAAACCTTATACAACCAACCAACAATCACCACCTTCTCATCCCCCACAATAAACACTACACAAACTCACAAAAAACACCCCTCTAAACTACTCACCCCTTACACTCAATCAAAAAAAACACCAATATTTATAACTAAAAATAACCAACACATCAATAAACCCCACTAAAACCACCAACATACCCACTAACCCCCTCCCACAACTAAAACCACAATCACCAATTTTCCACAAAATCCCCCAAAACACAACCCCCAATATCTCTACCCCCCCCCCAACCCCCCCCACATCCAATACAAACCCACTCATCCTCCTAAAACCCTACCACAATCACAATTCAACCACAAATTCATCAATCACCCAATCAACCCTCAATCATCCACCACAACACTATAAAAACCCCTAACAATACTAAAACAACTCTAAAAACACACACCCCTCTACACACCTCATCTCATCCCAACACCCCAACTCCCAATCAACCTTCACCCTCCCACCTCCTCCCCACTAACCTCTAATCACTACATACACCATATACCCCCACCCAATCCTACACTTTTATAACACACCACCCCACAAACAATCCTACAACTCCACCCCCACCCACACACTCCCCCAAATACCCCCCCCCCCCAAAATCAAAAACACCCCACAAAAACCCCCCCCTAAAAATTCTTCCAAAATCCCCCATTATCAAAACCTCCCCCCCATCCCCCCAACAAAACACAAAACATAAACCCATACATCAAACTATACAAACCCCCCCCATAAAATATCCCCCCAACCAACATTCAACACCAAAACCATTCCACAAAATTTCAAATCCCATTATTCAAAACCCCAATCCTCCTCTACACTCCCCCATAAACTACCTCTCATAACTACATATACCCTAAATTATAAAATACCCCCCCCCATCCCCAAAACCCCCACACATCCCCCCAATCCACCATCTCATCACCACACCCCCAACCACCACCCCAACCCCCCCACATATCTAATCCCCCACCACCATCTTATCACCACCCAACCCCACACCTCTTATCAATACACCAACACAACCCCATCATATCCCACAACCCCAACCCCACAAATCCAATCCCCCCCTACCCCCCCCCCCCACACTATCATATCCCCAATCCCCCCCCCCCAACCATCAATCCCCCTACCCACCCCCCCCCATCTTATCCCACTACCCCCCCCACCCCTCATCTACTCCACCACCCCCCACCCCACCCATCTTATCACACCCCAACCCCACACATCCTACCCCACCCCACCCCACCCATCACATCTTATCACTACACTATACCACACCACCTCTATCACTACCCACACCCAACAAACACCCCCAACCCACCTTATCAATACCCCCCCCCCAAACCACAACCCCAATCTTATCCACAACCCCCACAACCCCTACCCATCTTATCCCAAAACCCAACCCCCAATCACCATCTTATCCCCCACCCCCACCCCCATCACCATCTTATCCACACCCCCCCCCCATCACCTTCTTATCACACAACAAACACACCCATCACCATCCACACACTCACTACACAAAACCACACACTAATAATAATAATATCTACATCTCTACAAAACCAACATATACAATATCATCCTCTCTCAACAAACCTATAAAATATTATCCTCTATCACACAAACCTATAAAATATTATTCTATATCCACCAACACCCCTAATAAAATATTATCATCTATCCCCACAACACCATAAAAACTATTATCCTCTAACCCACCATATAATAAACCTATTATTATCCTCCATCACCCAACAAACCTATAAAACCCAAATAACTTATTATCCCTCTTTCCAACAACATCAATACCAACACACTCACAAAACCTATCTAAACTATAATCAACATATAATATCCCTAACCTATTATCATCTATCCACACAGTTACTATAAACTATTATCATATATACACTCAAACCTAACTATTTGACCCCTATCCTCCTTCAATTATAAATCTATTATACTAAATCCCAACATCATTAAATAATTATTATTCCTATTCCCCACCTCATCTTTATTGTATCTAATCCCAACCTCTTCTATACCTATTATATATCAACATTATATATACTATATTACACTATCCAGTTAATCTATACACTATGAATGATTCAAACTCCACAATTGATCAATTATTACCCTACCAAAATTTTCATAATAACACTAATAAACTACTTTCATAATCACACAATATATTTTCAGCTAATTAGACAAATAATTTACAAATATCCAATATATACCAACGCCCAACCTTGACCACTAAACAATATCCAATTACTAAACATATAATGACCATCTTCACTCTACCTCATAATTCCAAACCATGCCTACCCAAATCCAAATGGCTCCACAAAATCCATCCTAATTCATTAATCCCAACATACAATGTTTCATACCCAACATTATTATAACTCACCACACAACATGACCCAATATATAGACAAAAAAACTGACACTAAAATTCATTATATTCTCCAACCTTCCAAAGATACAACCCTTCGCCCAACAACTCTTTTTAATAAAAAACATTTTATAAAGCAATCAAAACTGTTGATTTGTTTTACAAAGGTGTTGTCTTGATATATTTATGTGTATGTCTATACTTCAATAAATAGTTGTTAGTATGATAACACCCCTATACTTCAAGGGTTAGGGGTTTTACACATGTATACATACTATGCCAACTCTGAGACTAGTTTCGTCTTATTTGTCTTTAGCCTTAAGCATTTCTGAAGTGTGTTTAAGTTTCAGTCTCATCTTATTAGCGGCTTTTAGTATATAATACTCTTAAGTATACATCTATATCTTGGTAAAAACACTATTAAAGGTATGTGCATCAATCTGAATCATTTATCAAGCATCCAAATTGATTAATCCAATATCAATTTGACTTTAAACTTCTTGCATCTATTAAATACAATGCAGATTTTTTTAATTGTGGTTATTCTATCACAAGTTTTATATATAATTGGTGCAATATATTCCCCAATGAGCAATATGTAAAACTAATTTGCTTTGAACTATTTACATAATTATTAAAACTGATTTTAAAACATGCATATGAAGTAACAAAACTAACGGGGACGCCACAAGTTATAAAAAAAATCAAGCTTACCGAGTCTTCTAAACGCTTGGAGAAAAATATCGGAAAGGATACTTAAACAATATTTTCATCTCCGATTTATCGAATTAGATGTAATTACGACCTTAATTACATTTGTTGATTTAAACAATATTAACAAGACACTATCAGAAAACAAAATCAAAAGAAGTTTGTTATATACACAAACTCAAATGTAATAAGTGGTCATATCACTTGAACATTTTCAATATGAGAGCTAACATTAAATGTAATCTAATCTTACTATCTGAATGATACAATTTTTTCTTAATCACAGTCACAGTACCCAACATCCCATTTTTAAAAGACTGTATACATCATTCCTGCTTTGACACTTTGTTTCAAATTGCAACACACTTGTCTCTTTGACATCTATATGTAATAAGTTCCTTGCAAACGCTCATGCCTGTGGTAGTGTTATCGAGAACGGCTTCACCATACCCTCTTCCAACCGCAGTCACCGGATGTAGGGATTTCAAAGGTGGACCCTAAAGGCCATGTCTCCAACAATGTCCAATTACAACCTGTAAACAACTCGGCAGGTGTCCTTGAAAAGAGCTACATCAATGGTGACATGGACTTGTTGTTTCTTGGAACCATTGAATGTCAACAATTCTTTGCGACATCAACAGCATTTCTTGTCGAACATGCATTTCTTCTTGTCATACATTTTCCAGCAAGAACAACTTTTGGAATTGGAAACTATGTGCAACCTCAACATAGTATTTCCAGATATTCCATGCACATATTTTACCTTTTTCATCAAATGAAGGTATTTCATTACATCTAGTAAGTGTGAAAAGCAACTAGTCGTCTTGGTTTATATGAACTAATGAATAGGCAATACAGTGTTCAATGAAGAACCATAAGTAATTCCTAGCTCCAAAAACTAACACATAGCGCAGCTAACTGTATTTACTTTACCATTGCTATAACATGTACTACAGTGTCTGTGTTTACTGTATATAGCATAAGTTTAATGAAGTATTGTTTTGCACAAGCCACATGCAACACACGCATTGTATCGTATCATCTTAGTGAAATGATCGAGATCAGTCCCACATTCTCGTTGTCCGATTCAAGGCACATCTTCATCTCTGTTTTAATGAACAGTTTTTTGTTTCCCTTCTATCGCAACCGATTGCTAGGCCAGTTAGCCAGAGCTCTAATTTTGCATGATGGCCGTCACCTACTAAACCTTCTGCAAGTGGACATTCAACAATGTGTAAAAGATCTTGTTAGTCATACTTACAAATGTTTTGCAAGCATTAAAATGCATTTTAAGACAGCTTGTATCGTCTGATTAAATCCAAAAAAAGTTTTCCAAATTTAAGTTAGAAAAAGGCTGGTGAGGCATTCTAATCTGCCGATAATCGGAACTAATATGATACGTATATATGCGAGAAGAGAAAGCTTGTTTTAGCATCTGATGTAAGTACCACTGAGGAAAGAAAACCTGTTCTGGTTTATCTGTTTAAGGACAGACTTGTGCCATCTATAAGCTCTGTTACAAACGTGTCATGCTTTGCATTACATAATTTACCTATTTGTTGCAATTTCTGTCACACGAGAGTCGTCTATGTAACGTAAGTCAAGTACCAATAAATCCTCAATATTGTCATTGAATATATTTTCTAATTCCTCTACTATGTCACTCAAACTGTCTTACAAACATCTTTAACTTGTTCATGATGGAACAGATCAGAGTCTTTTCATAGGCAGCGCCTGAAGAATTATGGCAATAACTGAAATTAACAGATAACTCTAACCATATCTGGTTCAGAGATCATCCAGTCTGGAAGCTGCAATGTGTTTGAAGCACCTACTGCACCTGCATCTTCTTTCACAATCTTATATTTCTGTTTGTGAGCTAGGTTATTGGGTATTTATGAGACAACACTAATGAAGTTTATCTCACACACAGAGATGGCTAATTTTAAGATTTAAAGTGTAACTGAATAGCACTGCAATTGCGGACTTTTGATTTCTCTTTATGATCGTCATGTGCAATAATATTCAATGGTCTAAGGCTCGCCTTGCTCACACTTCAAATAACTGTAAGCCAGGTTTACCATAAGTATGGTAATCACGTGATTAGCATTCCCTGATGCATGCGTTTATTTCAGAAAGGAATCTGCAGTGTCACAATTTACTCATGGGCACTGGTCCATCTGTAGTCTTCAAACAAGTCTCAGATTGTTTTAAGTGCCTCCATTTTAAATACGAAGGTTTCAACGCAAAATGCCATTACGATCTTCAAATTGGTTTCTGGCCAATTTCATTTCTATATATTTCTCGGCAACTATATAGTTTCGATGCAGTTAATCCGTTAGCATAGAATGTCATCGCGTTTAGGTTTTGTTTACTTGTTTTGCCTTGTAAATAAGGTTTACCAAGTCAATAGGTATTTTAGGGTTTTATAAATATATTGTATAATGAACCGACAGTTTCTGATAAGAAAATTAGTTTAGTACCCTTCAGAAATTCCAAAGGCTGGAGAAAACCTAGAGTCAGTCGGAAGTGAAATTTGATTTAAACTTGTAGATCCTTCAACACATTAACCATAGGGTGCCTCTAAATAACTCTTTATTACAATATTAACAAACAAATAATATGCCAAGACAACTGAGTGTACAAATTTCAACATATTAATTACTTTCTTACAAACAACTATTAAACCAATTATACTTTTTACTCTTTTCAACACGTTTTGGCGGCCATTTTGAAAACGGTAGCCATTTTGAACTTAAAATATACCCAGATTGTATTTCATGACCCTTTGTCTATCATTTTGCGGAATTTGTTGCGATTTCCATAATATATGTTGTTAAAACCTGATACATATAGGTTCAACTGATTATTTATTACATATTTGGCGGCCATTTTGAAAATGGCGGCCATTTTGAAAAATCTGGCGTGGGTCCATAGCCAATTCTTTTCAGCATGGTATTTTCTAACTATGTGCAAAGTTTGGTGCTTTTGTCAAACAATGCACATTTTTTTCACCAATCTGCCCCACATGGCATGTGTTCAGTGGTGACAAAAAAAATCGGAATGCACATCATGGAGAGTGTTAAGTGGTTTAGTCGTGATGAGTGCTCCTCACTATGAGTGTTCCGTTGTGATGAGTGCACTTCATGATGTGTGTTTGGTGGTGACGTTTACCATTCATGAGGAGTATTACGTGGTGATGAGTGCACATCATGGTGAGTGTTAAGTGGTGACGAGTGCACCTCACGATGTGTTTTAAGTGGTGACGAGTGCACCTCATGGTGAGTGGTGGTGAGTTCACATCATGGTGATTGTTAAGTAGTGATGAGTGCCTCTATTGTGAGTGGTAAGTGGTGCGAGTGCACATCATGATGAGTGTTTTGTGGTGACGATTGCATCTCATGGTGAGTGTTAACGTCTCACTAGTGAATTAATCAACACATTATAATATATGTAGAAATGGTCACTTGTGGACTACTGCAAACATACTTTAAACTGTCCATTGGTCTTTAAATTTCCCCTCAATCTGCAAACCTTCCTCTGAAGCTCAGAATATCCACAAAAAATCAAAAGTTGACCAGATTAAAAAAAAAAATCCAGTCTTTTTCAGTACCCCTCAAAACTAGCTCCATTTCACTGATAATTCAACTGTATTCCTACCCATTTTCAATTATCATATCTTCCTCGAAAATCACCCAGTGGCATCCAAACTTGGCAGAAGTCATGAACATTTTCCAATCTTGTCACCTGAAGGCAGAAATAAGAGATTGATTGCACATTTCCAAGTTCAGAGCAAACCGATTAACACAGCCCTAGTTTTTTACGGTGTAAGAATCTTCTACCGTCCTGCCCAAGGGAGGTAATTCTGTAGTGAGGCCTTAAGGTCTCACTATGCACTTAGCTCCCTTGCATTTGACTGTAGGGTGATTCTTACACATAAAAAGTAGGGGTGTGTTCTTCGGTTTGAGATATTTTAATAATTGCCCATGGATATTTTCTTTTCTTGTTGCAGGTGAGAAAACGATAGTGTAAGATTGGATGAACAGCGATTAGACGACACTGACAGCAAAATGTGACACATTTGTGGGTGCTCAAAATGCGTATGAATTTAGGTGCAAACTGTTTAGTGAAAGCCGAAAAGAGTACCTTGACTTGACTGCCACCACTCACATTAAAAAAAAAACTGGGCTATGTACCAGATTTTGTGGATTTTTATGAGCAGCAGTAACTGTATTTTCCCAAAAAAATACTTTTAGACTGTAAATGCTTGATTCAGAATGGAAAATTGGACTTTACTGCCTATGGCCAACACAGTAAAATCGAAGTGTGTAGTGAGTCCTTAAGTGTTGATGAATGCACATCATGGTATTTGTTAAGTGGTGATGAGTGCACCTCATAGAGAATGTTAAGTGGTGATGAGTGCACCACATGATGATTGTTAAATGGAGTCGAGTGCACCTCATGATGAGTGGTATGTGTCGATGAATGCACATCATGGTGAGTGTTAAGTGGTGATGAGTGCACCTCATGATGAGTGGTAAGTGATGATGAATGCACCTCATGATGGGTGGTAAGTGATGATGAGTGCAACTCCTGGTAAGTGGTGATGTGTGCACCTCATGGTGATGTTTCTTGTTGACGAGTACACCTCATTGTCAGATAGCGTGTATTCATGACGAATGAACATCATGATGAAAAGTTTGATGATGACACTTGGAATTCATGAGGAGTGTTAAAAAAAGTCCAAAAATGCAATAAAAACAAGAGCGCAGTCAAGTTTCTACATATAATAAGGTATATGTATGGGCTTGTATTAGGTTTCCACCGGTACATTATGTGTATGTATAAGCTTGTATTATTGGACAATATCCAGGGTCAAGTTTGTACATAAGGTATATGTATGGGCTTGTATTAGGGGGCAATATCCAGGGTCAGGTTTGTACATAAGGTATATGTATGGGCTTTTATTTAGGGACACTAGTCAGGATCAGGATTCTGAAGGTGTTTGTATGGGCTTGTATTAAGGGAAACTATCAAGGGTCAGCTTTCTACATTAGATTCAGGTATGACCTTGTATTACAGGACAATAATCAGGGTCAGGTTTGTACATAAGGTGTTTGTATGGGCTTGTAATATGGGACAATAGTCAGGTTCAAATTTGTACATAATTAAAATGTATGGGCTTTAATTAAGAAACAATATACAGAGTCAGGTTGGTACATTATGTATATGTATGGGCTTGTAATATGGGACAATAATCAGGGTAGATTTCTGCATTAGGTGTATGTATGGGCTTGTATTAAAGGACAACAGTCAGGGTCAGGTGTCTACATTAGGTATATGTATGGGCTTGTATTACGGGACAATAGTCAGGGTCAGGTGTGTACATAAGTCCTATACATGGGCCTGTATTAAAGGACAATATCCAGGGTCAGGTTTGTACATAAGTAATATGTATGGGCTTTAATTAAGAGACAATATCCAGAGTCAGGTTGGTACAGTAGGTATTTGTCTGGGCTTGTATTAAGGGACAATATCCAGGGTCTGGTAGGTACAGTAGGTGTATGCATGGGCTTGTATTAAGGGACAATAGTCAGGGTCAGGTTTGCACATAAGGTGTTTGTATGGGCTTGTAATATGGGACAATAGTCAGGGTCAAGTTTGTACATAAGTAATATTTATGCGCTTTAATTAAGAGACAATATCCAGAGTCAGGTTGGTACAGTAGGTATATGTCTGGGCTTGTATTAAGGGACAATATCCAGGGTCTGGTCGGTACAGTAGGTATATGTCTCGTCTTGTATTAAGGGACATTGTCATACTGCAAAGAAAATTCTCAGGATTTCATTGGTCAATGTGCCGTAGACATGAGCCCATGTCTACGTCTCGCGACGTGAACATAGGACGAATTCCCCGTAGGTACCCCCATTAAACCCCCGTCACACTCTGACGTAGTAGCATCAAGTTCCCACTGCGTGCTGAAAAAATTGCTTGGACACAGTAAGAAATCCTACAACGTGCAAGGAACCCAGCAGACACCTTTAAGGACCTAGCATGGTCTCCATGGTCTTGGAAACTCTACGCGCACTTTGGACATGTTCAAAATGAGCGTAGCTGCTCCACGTTCTGAGCACCACGCAGCAAGGACTTCGTAAAGACGTAGTAACGACGGCATTGACCCGTTATAGACGTAACCAACACCTCGTAGTGACTCCATTGCCGTACTACAAGCGTAGCGAGGACGGAAAAAATGGATGCAGTTTTCACTGAGTTGTCACTGAGTGGCGCAGTATTTATACCAACCTGGGGGAATCCCCTTTACGCAGTGACAACGTAGCAAGAGCTTAGCTCGATCTGATTGGACGTAGCAGGGACCGTGTGCCAACACAGGCAACCTAGTGGGCGCTTGGTTAGGTGAGTAAAAGGAAATCAGTGGGAACATGTGCAACGCAGCGAGGACATCGCAGGGACCTGTCTAGGACGTAGCATGAAATTGATAAATGCACATTTTTCAGAAAAGATCAAGTTCCCGCTGCGTTCATCTCTATTTTTGGACGCAGTGGGATCTTCATGCTGTCACGTCAGAGTGTGACGGGGGCTTTACTCAAATACACAAAAACAAAATAGCGACGATAACGTTGCCGATTCGTTTTGGAAACCGCCGATTGTTTCCTTCCTATCGCTTTTCTGCGCTTTCCACTGTGTGTAAAAGTCTGAAATAATCGTAAGTGTATTTTTTTGGCAATTTTACAGATAATAAAACATTAACATAGTGATAAAATACGTTTGTTCTATTAAAAAATCCGCCAAATTTAACGACGTTAGAGCGATGACGTCACGAGCATAAACAACGTCTAGTAAGAGGCACGTTAAACCCCTGTCACACCAGGGCCGCGTTCTCACGGCGATCCCACGGCGTCCAAGAAAAATGCAGAACGCCGAGGTGCGCGCAGTACGATCGCAAGCATCGCCGCAGCAACGCAGTGGCATCGCCATTAGACGCATTGGGATCGCATAGAACGCCAAGCGACGGCGCGCACTTTGAGCATGCACAAAACAAACGCCGTCGCTCGGCGTTCTGATAAGAGCGCAGTGGGGTCGCCGTAAGGTCGCCATAGCAGCGCAGTAAGGTCTCCTACAACGCCACAGGAGCTCCGCGGGCGCGCACAGAGGTCGCAGTGCGAACGCTGTGGTTGTCGGTGGCGCTTGCACGGAGATTGTACGGCGTTCTCTGAGATGTCACTGCGTCTCTACCGCGCTTATACGGCGCGTCTACGGCGCTTATACGGAGTGTTATTTATTTTACTGCGCTCTTACAACGACTGTACGGAGCTGTCACGGCGATCATTGCGCTCCCAAGGCGCTTCTACCGCGTCCATCGGCGTTTGCATGACAAAAACGAACAAAATAGTATAAATGAATTATAGGTAGTGCAAACGAACGTCTTCAACACGCCGTCAGCGCAGTGTGAGCGCCGTGAAAGCGCAGTGCACGCAGTGGAAGCGCCGTGAGAGCGCAAACAATCGCCAACAAGAACTCCGTAGGAACGCGATAGAACGCCATGGGAGCTCCGTAGCAACGCCTTGGTCGCTGTCAGGACGCCATGACATCTCCATCTTCACGAAAAATATCAGATTTTTCTTGCGATCTCACGGCGTTCTGGAAAATTAAACAACGCCGTGCCAACGCAGTGGAAACGCGCTATAGTGTGACAGGGGCATTACGGGGAAATTGGCGCAATAAAAATTAAATCGTGTTTTTGGCTTTTTTTCCCCTTAAATAAATGGTTACAACTTTGAAGTATGACAAATTCGTTATTACTACATTATTAGTTACAAACTTTGAGGAGGACTGTTCTAGACGTTTGTCTTGAAAATAAGCAAGCGTCGCAGATGATCTAGATTACTAATAACGTTGAAAGGCCCCCTTTAGAATGTATATATAGCCCCGGATATATCATCCCACTAAACTTTTATCCTACCACGAAAAGTAGAAAATTAAAAAAAAATCTAATTTTCGCGTTTTTGGTATACAGGTTCAGAGCGAAAATTTGAAACTATCGTGAAAATTATCTGGTTAGTTTGATAATTATCAAGCTGAAACTTCCAGCTGTCGTGTGAAATCTTCAGGGCGAATTTGGAAATTTAGTACTTAATTTGTACTTTTCGTGTGATCATCAGGTCGAAAAGTTGATGGCACTAACAAGATTCCGTAATTATTGCTTGCCCAGGGTTTATTTACATTTCCGTACGTTTCTTTTTTTTTAAATTATTTATATTTCCGTACTTTTCTGCTTACTTTTTAAATTCCAAACCCTGTATTGGAATCCATATGAAGCCTAAAAACAGAGGTGAGGCTAAGGTTTATGGTTGTGAATCACTGATTAACACTTCAATCTTTAACGTGCACGGGGTATGGCTCTCCCTGCAACGAGAACGACGGGTTTACACCCGCATTAAATGATAGTACCTTGCCCGAGTAAAATACTGCGGGTGTGTTCGTTTTTGAGTGCGTTTTTAAAAATCTTAGATATGACCCCACTTGGAATCGAACCTGGGACCTTGGACGTGTTGCAAATACGCTAAACACTCGGCTTCTGCAATTCTGTGTTAATAAACATGTTTAGATACAATCAGGGTTTATATAGTAAATAAACTCTGATACAATACGCGATGTTCATAAACGTTCAATGCCTTGCTCAATTTTTCATTTTGAATTGAATTAGTATGAGCTACGAACTCAAACATCATTCTACGCATATTAAAGTATGGCATAATAGTCTAGCGTTCGCATCGCATTCGGGAGATCGTTTGTTGAAACTGCGGCAGGGTCTTACTAAAGACTTGATAAAAAGTGTACTAGTAGCCCAATTCAATATTTCCTCTCTTCTAACTTCATGACATTAGTGTGACTTCTAACTTCACGACTTCATTTATTCATGATTTGTTTTGGATAGTATGATTGTAAACCTGCGTTAAGTGCTGCTGTCTATGCTAAATCACACATACACATACTATTGTTAGGACTGGTGGTTTAACCAACACTTAGTAGAATGCAGTGGTTCGTATCTGTGTACTACTATTAAACAATGGCTGACCCTGTCGAAAAACAAATAGGTATGGTATTTCAATCAGAAAATATTTCTCAAGATCACTTGCATATTCAATCAATATACCATCACTTTTAATTGTTACGATCATCTTACAGCAGTATTTATTGTGTTGTTTAAATGATTTGTTATATATGCAGTTTGACAACTTGATTACCAATGTATTACCTACGTCAATCACAGTATATGCACGTGTACAATGTTCACTTACTTGACAATATGTACGTAATTCTTTAAGTTTTAAAATGTAATTCTTAAAATTTAAAATATTTATATTGTCAGAAACATATACAATTGACGAGTTTTACACATTAGTTTTATATTATATACACATCACCTATTAAAAGGATGAATAAATCTTAATCAATGTATCTCAAATACCACATTTTTAGAAAAATCATGAAGTTTCTAGACATATTTTATTCATTTTGTACCATTGTTTTAATCATGTTTGTATAAACTGTAAATGTATTCTATTTTGTCTGAGGACCATATGTTAGACTCGCTTGTAGCCAGATATGTTATCCTCTTGAAATAAAATTATTATTATTATTATTATTATTATTATTATTATGACTTCAGACATTATCACATCTAATCCAGGAAGTCGAAGTTTCAAGTTGGGGCAGCCACACCTCACACACACACATAATCACACACTCCAACCCTCCACCCCTCCATTCACTGGGTTCATTCAACATGAACCTTGGCGAAGCTTTAGTATGTACATTTCTCAAATAAAGGTATATATAGAAACTAACTACGAAAGACCGGTGGTGACTTCAGACTTCAGACTTCAGACTTCAAACTGCAGACTTCAAACTTCTGACTTCAGACTTCAGACTTCAAACTTCAGACGTCAGGCTTCAGACTGCAGCCTTCAAACTGCAGACTTCAGACTTCAAACTTCAGACTTCAGACTTCAAACTTCAGACGTCAGACTTCAGACTTTAGAGTTCACACTTCAGAGTTCAAACTTCAGAGTTCATACTTACATATTAAACTCAATACAACACGAATAAGTTATCGTTGTATCGTTAACGGGTACGAACAAATTAAACAACAAATGTTACAAAAATACTCTGAAAACTCATCAGATTGCAGCATTACAAGTATATATTTTTATCCAAAATGTATACGCCATTGATTTGACAGTTAAATCATATTGTGTTGTTAATTTGTTTTAGAGATTTATCATATACTTCCCTATAAATACGTTGTTTTTGAATATACGATACAACACAGACCTAGCTAGTCATATCAATCAGGATTTAGTTGCCGGCAATAAAGCTTATCACACGCATAAAATAAAAGGTAAAAAATGTCATATCACGGAAATAACCGAATGTTCATCTCGATCCTTTTACCGGAGTGCAGGCCTGCCAAATCTCCGGATAAAAGCCGGATTCCCCGGATTTTTCAGTCGCTCTTCGGATCTCCGGATGTAAGTGTAAAATTTCCGGATTTTTCATCAAAACAAAATGCTCATGATTTAAAAGCTTTATTTTCACAGTTTATCAGCTATTTCCCGAATTGGTCCTTTTACGCTCCCTAGTCAGAGGAGTATTTTACAAGTGCCAAATCAACAGGGGTCATCCGTGTAATACACTGACTGAATATACAATTACCTAAGGGCATTATTAGTTCATTCAGTGACATAACGACATGTGCAATAACAGCAATATATCTGTGGCTTCTTTAATTGGTCAAGCTAACTGAAATAGCAAGTGTGAGGAACTATCAACTCCTTGTGTGTAGTACCACTATAACAGCTGCTGCTGTGTACGATGATTATAATTTGTATAATAGTTATGAAAACTAAATGTATTTGCATTAAGAACGCATCTGTTAAGAAAAGTAAATGCACTTTCATAAAAATAAAAATAAATTGTGGTAGAAATTAGTATTTCTAATTGAATTACTATGCTAATATATTATTTTTTTATAACTATCAAACAATGCATCTATTTGTATTAATTGCATCAATAATTTTAATTTAAATTTGCGGTTTAAAAAAAACTTTTGCGAAAATCAAGTCGCGCGCTCCAATTTTTCATTTAAAAATGTTCTTCGCGTGCTTTAAATATTAGATTTTAAAAATCTAAGGATTTCGTGTTAAAAAGTTTTGGCAGGCCTGGGAGTGATACCGAAATAACCGATTAGTTACGATTGTTTTTTCGCGGCCGATTATTGGCTATAGAATCATAATCCCTGGATGAAGTAACCACTTACGACTATTCATCTTGATCAGAAAATGTCAAATTCAATGTAATTCATTTTCAATAAAGTTTCGGGGAAAAAATGTTGTGTACAACTTATGCGACAGACATGAGCACATCAGAATGGACTAGATCTATTAACAAAAAACTTTTTTTTTCTCCCTGGAAAACAGCGTAGTGAGTGAGCTGAAGCTGATATTTCGACAAAGCTGAAGCATATGATAAATAGAATAAAAAAAATGTGTATTTTCATATCACACACTATATCAGTCCCTCGACCCATATCAGCCCTCGAGCTAAAGCTCTCGGGCTGATATGGCGTCTCAGGCCTGATATAGGGTGTGATATGAAAATACACATTTATTATTCTCTATGTATTCTATAATATGGAATAGACACTATGAGTTCACAAACATGTATCTTAAAACAAATAATGATACTAAACACAACAAGATTCTTAAGATTAACACATCATTTATTTAACTTGCGAGAAAATCATAAGAAATATATTAATATAAAAAGTAAGGCATCCACTGTATTGTATTAACAGATTGTACAGTACATCCGTACCCCAGTATCTCGTTAGAACAGAAATCTTTGCAAATATTAGACCTATATACTATTACAATAATACAATAAAGCAAAAAAAACACTGGCTTAAGGGTGTCGCTGTATTCAGAGTATTGCCTTTGTATATAAAATATAGATCTCTACAAAAGCTTGACGACAACGAAAACTTATTCGTGGTAATTTAATTCACTTCAACTCCGACTTTAGAGTTCATACTTCAGACTTCACACTTCCCACTTCCCACTTCAGAATTCAGAGTTCAGAGTTCAGACTTGAGAGTTCAGATTTCAGAGTTCAGAGTTCAGACTTCTGAGTTCAGACTTCAAACTTCAAACTTCACAATTCAAAGTTCATACTTCATGGTTCATATTTCAGACTTCACAGATCAGACTTCAGAGTTCAGAGTTCACACGTCAGTCTTCAGAGTTCAAACTTCAACATTTAAATAATTACAATACGAATAAGTTATAGTTGTCGTCAAGCTATAATAGTGTTATCATAAGTAGATTTATATTTTATCAATCTCCTTAACATCAAATCCTAATTACACTTTGATACTCTTGATACTCTTCGCTTATAGCGTAGAGTATCGTAGAGTAATAGAGGGTCTGATTTTAATGAGATTGAGATACATGATACATGTTAATAGAAATAAAGACACTATTTAAAATCTACTTCATTCAAAGCTAAGCATTGTCATCATCAATACAAGTTAAACAAAGATATAATAGTGTATACTATCAGGCCTGAAATTGGGTGCGCGTAATTGAGTCGATGTGGATGGGCGGGATGGGGTGGTGTGGGTTGGTGGATAGCTTTCTCTAAGAAATCTTGAATAAAAACATATACCTAAAACGCTGCAATCTGATGATCCCTCACACACTGTGTGTATGAGAGGTGGGTGGGGTCCTCTCCCAAGAAAATTAAAATATATATACATGTACTGAAAATGCTATAATCTGACGGGTTTCTTTGTATTTCTTGTACAATCTAAATATAGCTTTATTTTTCAATTATTTTGTACTCACTTTTCTATTGAGGGGGGTAGGTTTGGTAGGAATAACTTAATATTTCTATTCACCTAGATGCACACCTAATTTACTTTTATTTTAACTGTTTTGGTATGATTTCGTGTTGTTTTAAAAATCTATATACCTATAAAGGCAGAGGGCTTGATTTTGCATTATCTGAGAGGGGGTGGGGTAGGGGTGCAGGGGTGGAATACAACACGACTCAAACATTCGCATCTACGATGTTTAACTTAAAATTTATTTGTGTGCGTACAACCTAAAATGCATTACTACGCCCTTGTCTATAATCTTCCCTTAGCAATTGAAACCGGGGATATACTCGACCGAAAACACCTGCCCCTGAACGAGTTCGTAAATATTGTAACAAGTCAACAACCGAGGATGAAACTCATTTTTTGATTGACTGTGAGTTTTGTTCAGATATTAGAACTTTTTAATGCAGAATATCAAGCTGAAAACAGGTGTTTGCTGTTTTTAGCTCTACTGGCCACGGGCCAGCAGAGCTTATGGATGGTGTGTTGTCCGTCTTCCGTCGTCCGTCCGTCGTCCGTCGTCCGTTAACTTTTCTTCAAACGACTTCTCCTCAGAAACCGCTTGCCTAATTTTGACTAAACTTCACACGGATGATTTTTAGATAAATGCTTTTTAGATTTGTTAAAATTAGGTCAGCGCTACATCCAAGATGGCTGCCATTACCATATACAATCGAAACCTTAAAAAATCTTCTTCTCCAGAACCGCTAGACAGGTTTCAACAGTTTTTCTTTTAAAATGATCGCCAACGCCTAGACTATCAAGTTTGTTCAAATAAAGTCCCCGGGATCAAAATTGGCCGTGCCCCGGGGGTCCAAAGTTTGTATATTGAGGTTTTGCATGTTTTTCATATAGACATTTAGATAAATAAAAAATCTTCTTCTCTGAAACCACAAGGCACAGAGCTCTCATGTATTACATGTAGCATCAGTTTATGGTCCTCTACTAAGTGTGTTCAAATGGTGACCCTGGGGTAAAATTTGTCCCCGCCCCGGGGGTCACAGTTTTACATAGACTTATATAGAATTTTTTTTAAAAAAATCTTCTTCTCAGAAACTACAACAGCCAGAGGTTTGATATTTTGCATTTACTATAAGCTTATGGTCCTTTACCAAGTTTGTTCAAATGGTGACCCTCGGGTCAAATTTGGCACGGCCCCAAGGGTCACATGTTTTACATAGACATATATAGGGAAAAACTTAAAAAATCGTCTTCTCTGAAACTGCAAGAGCCAGAGGTTAAATATATTGCTGTTGCTATAAGCTTATGGTCCTTTATTTTGTTCAAATGGTGACCCTTGTTTTAAAATTTTTAATTTTTTTTTTTTTTTTTTTTTTTTTTTTTATTATCTCTACTGGCCAACTTGGAAAACCAGCCAGATCGGACCTGTAATGGCGGAGTTATGGCTGTTGATTTAGTTAAAAATGCTATAGTTTGCCTCTTTAAGACGATAGTCACTCGCTTCATTGATGTCATAAGAGCCATATTAGCCAGTAGAGCGTCCACAGGCCCTCTTGGGTCTCTTGTTATCAACTGTGATATGATATAGCACACATTAGCAAACGTACTTTTAAAAAAGTATAAACGACGCTCTTTAGCATTGTAAAAATAAAAAATGCATAACTGTGTTATAAAAGTAATTAAAACAAATGTGTTTTTTTAAATAATGAGAGTTTGGAATTTAATTGTAGTTTTCAGGTTAATTATGTGTAAACGAATACTAAATAATAGCTTTAATTATCGAATACTTTTATCGCAATACATTTGTAACTTTTATTGTGTTTTAATATGTACAATTGTGTTTTATAGTGTTTCATATGCCTATGATGGCAGGATATCAAATATCAATGTTGTATACTATTTGTAATTGTAACTGTATTTAATATGTGACACTTTAATACAATATTACTTACTTACTACTTACATGTTAAATTTCTAAATAGAATAATTATCCTGTTATTAATCATGCTTGATTGGACATTTGCGGGTAGAACACGTCGTTTTTGTGAAAACATTTGTCGAGGAGGTGAGAAAAAGCAGGCACTTTTATTACCCCGATATCCGCTCTGGCGGCAATACTGAAATGATCAATTAAAAGTAACAAAAGTGATGTTTAGATGGCTTTACACAATGCATTAGGCCACTTACCATATTTTTATTAGTTCAACTTCTAGATGTGTCTTGTAAGTGTTCATGAATACATTAGACTATTTATAAGTACAAATAGTCTAATACGAAGAAACAAAAAGAAGTGCGTCTGATCTTTAGGAATAGTTGGAAACTAGAATTTATGACGTACACTTTTAATAAAAAAATAAATTAAGAATTAAAAATCTTGCATATATTTGTGTACTATGTGTAGATATTGTTTTCTATAATGCAGTAAGTGTTAAGACACTTCCCTTATTCTCAAACTATTCGACACTACTCAAATAGGAAATTAAAATAAAGTAACACACTGAATACTTTTGTTTTTTTTAAACGAATGCTATGTACGAATCAGTGTACACAACCACACTTGTTTAAGCAAAGAAATACCAATATGATGTCTTCACAAAAAGGTTATTTCTCATCTAATATAGTATTCATCGATGTACCATTGGATTATATACTCTGTAAAAAAGGTTTTGGACCATGGCAGTGTTCGAACCCGTACAATGATCGCTGAACCTTGACATTCGACCATAACCCTTATTATCTCAGTTGATAATTCAAAATAGACCAACAATCAACAATAATTATCGTTTACAATGAAAGTTTGCGAAAAAATAATAATCTTTTTATTGGTTACTCGAATGTGTCCGTAACTGTTACTTTTTATGGACTTTGCAGCATTTTTTACAGACCCTTTGTGTGTTCGCGATATTTTTTTAAAATTAAATCTTGTTTGGAATTTAATGTTTCTGGTACCAAATTTACCGGGTAGGGTGGACCTTGGTTACTAAAAAATGATACTTAAATTCTGTCAACTACTTTTATTTTTATATGACTTTATATACCCTGGTCCAAAACTGTTTTTACTTAGTATATGTCTTAAATGTATACCCTACCATGTGGATTTTTTTTGTAGAAAGAAACGATTTCTATGAATTATAGATAATATTTCAGCAGAACGTGTAAACAAATACACGGCCCGTCGTAAAAAAACAAATCCATTGATAGTGAGTCGTTAAAAAGCTTATTTCTCATTTATCATAGCATTTGTCGAAATACGGTTTGCATATAATTGTTCGTTATGTGCAATTTTTTTTCGATGTGGAGTGAATTTCTTTAGCAAGAAAACGGTTTTCATAAGTTATAGATACTTTTTCATTAAAAAGTGTGATTACCACGCCAACGCCACATTAAATTCACACGCGTGGACTATCAGTAGGGCGTGTGTTACCACGCAACACGGTCCGTTCCGGTGTTTCATCTCCGTTACGGTCCGTTAGGGTCATAATAGCGTAAATGAGTCTCAATTGCCCTACCATAGTAAAGTTAGAATATTGACAACCTGTTAAAAACTCAAACCTCGTTAGAATTCTGGGAAACTTACTTTATCATGCAAATAAACATGTCTGCTATTAAACATCAACAAGGAAATAGGGGGTTTAATACCTTCTGAGAAACATTTCTTCAGTTGTATACTAACACCGGGTCAAAGGTCAACACTATTTTTACCCCTTGTAATTTCATACCCTGTCTACTTTCACTTCTCAAATTTATATCAAAAACTGTCAAAAACATGATGAGCTGCATTTTCAAATATCAACAACATGTCCAGAATACAGTTACAGCCAAAATATAACAGGAAACTGCACTAAAAAAAAGTTTTTAAAGAAAACAAAATTAGCACTCTTTAATACAGAACTACTTTCGACTGCACCAGGCGAGCACATCCTGTTGATTAAGTGTAATTAGACCTATAAGGGATTATTTTGCGTCATGTTTTTTAATTAAACTGGTCGATTCAACGCAACAACGTAATAAAAGAACATTTTGACTTGTTTCGCAATGCCGAATGACTTCGTCTTGAAATTATTGCGATTTACCTGCGCTTGACCATGCACTAAATCGAGTCGATTTTGTCGCGAAATTAAGAAATAATAAAACAAGAGGTCAATGACCTTGAAGCTCTACTGATTGATTTTGATTTCTGGAAGTAGTCGCTACAAACTTGTTTTTTGAAAATTTTGCTAGGATCAATTAGACATCAAGAGCAACATTCCTGTGAAGTTTCATGAAAATACGTCAATTAGTTTCAGAGAAGTAGTCGCTACAAGTTTTCATAATATAACTCTATGTAAACAAAGATGGACGCCGACAGCCGTGTTTAACATTGAATCAAAATAATGTTCGACTCGGATAACCATCATGTCATGCTGATCATTTTAGAAAAAGTCCCATATCAATATCTCTTACAGTTTCCAAGAAGTAGTCCCTACAAACTTATTTTTTGAAAATCTATTTTTAGCAACGGTGGCCATCTTGAATTTCCGGTCGACCTAAAATGTTGCTAAGATCAATTAGACATCAAGAGCAACATTCGTGTGAAGTTTCATGAAAATCCATCAAGTTGTTTCAGAGGAGTAGTCGCTACAAGTTTTCATAATATAACTCTATGTAAACAAAGATGGCCACTGGCAGCCATGTTTAACGTCGAATCAAAATAATGTTCGACTCGGATAACCATCATGTCATGCTGATCATTTTAGAAAAAGTCCCATATCAATATCTCTTATAGTTTTCAAGAAGTAGTCGCTACAATCTTATTTTTTAAAAATCTATTTTTAGCCGTGGCGGCCATCTTGAATTTTTGGACGACCTGAAATTTTGCTAAGATCAACTAGACATCTCGAGCAACATTCATGTGAAGTTTTCTGAACATTCGTCAAGTAGTTTCAGAGGAGTAGTCACTACAAGTTTTTATTATATAACTCTATGTAACCAAAGATGGCCACTGGCAGCCATGTTTAACGTCGAATCAAAATAATGTTCAACTCGGATCAACATCATGTCATGCTGATCATTTTAGAAAAAGTCCCATATCAATAGCACTTATAGTTTTCAAGAAGTAGTCGCTACAAATTTATTTTTTAAAAATATATTTTTAGCTGTGACGGCCATCTTGAATTTCTGGCAGATCTGAAATTTTGCTAGGATCAATTAGACATCAAGAGCAACATTCCTGTAAAGTTTCATGACAATCCGTCAGATAGTTTCAGAGAAGTAGTCGCTACAAGTTTTTACTATATAACTCTATGTAAACAAAGATGACCGTTGGCAGCCATGTTTAACGTCGAATCAAAATAATTTTTAACAAGGACCAACATCATGTCATGCTGATCATTTTAGAAAAAGTCCCATATCAATATCACTTATAGTTTTCAAGAAGTAGTCGCTACAAACTTGTATTTTAAAACTCTATTTTAAGCTTTGGTGGCCATCTTGGATTTCACATCAACATTAATTTTTTAGGATCAACTAGACTTTACGGGCAACATTTCTGTAAAGTTTCATAAATATCCATCCAGTAGTTTCAGAGGAGTAGTCGCTACAAATAAAAGTTTACGGACAGACGGACAGACGGACGACGGACGCCGCACCACGGCATAAGCTCTGCTGATCTCTGATCAAAAGAGCTAAAAAGCAATATCTCAGCAACCGTTCAACATTTTCTCATCAAATCAACTCTGGTGGCTTTGTTTTGCATCCCTGAGTAAGTATACCACACATTTTGCCATATATCTTTCACAAAAATTCCGAAAAAAATAAAAATATCACATTTTAAGAGAAAATCTGAAAATTTGAGGAAAAGTTGCCAAAAACCCTCTAAATTAGTCTAAAAGTCTGAAAATGATTTTTTTTCTCTCTGTTTCTGAGTTCAACTCACCTATTCAAACAAAATAAATGCCTAGAAAATCATTTTTTATGCAATTCTGAAAAATACATGATTTCTCCTTATAGGTTATAATAGCGTAAATGAGTCACCATTGCCCTTCCATAGTAAAGTTAGAATGTTGACAACCTGTTAAAAACTCAAACCTCGTTAGAATTCTGGGAAACTTGCTTTATCATGCAAATAAACATGTCTGCTATTAAACATCAACAAGGAAATAGGGGGTTTAATACCTTCTAAGAAACATTTCTTCAGTTGTATACTAACACCGGGTCAAATGTCAACACTATTTTTACCCCTTGCAATTTCATACCCTGTCTACTTTCACTTCTCAAATTAATATCAAAAACTGTCAAAAACATGATGAGCTGCATTTTCAAATATCAACAACATGTCCAGAATACAGTTACAGCCAAAAAATAACAGGAAACTGCACTAAAAAATGTTTTTAAAGAAAAAAAGATTAGCACTCTTTAATACAGAATTACTTTCGACTGCACCAGGCAAGCACATCCTGTTGATTTAGTGTAATTAGACCTTAGGATGAATCGTACCACCGGTGTAGTAGTATATTGTTTCGGTTATGGAAATTAAGTAATAATTACATTTTAAAAAGTAGTTTATATGTGCATGATAAGATTATATAAAACAAGTTTAAAATAATTATTAAGGATTGTTATTATGCCATTTTGCAATTGTATATTGTTGTGATAAAATATTGAAGAAGTTTTTAATTTAACCACAGGTATTCGGCGCGTAATTTGGTCACTACTACTCCCACCCCCTCTACTACCCCCCACTCCACACCAAAAAAACAACAACAAAAAACAACATCATCCAAAGAGTCATTTCATAATATTTTAAAACTTTCCTAAAAAAGACAACATTCGTATATTTTATCACATAACGTCCCTTGTTAGCAGTGTCGAACACCCATTTAATAATCTATTGTATTACACACGTGTAATACAACCTGGAACGATTTTGATTGGTTGAGTTAAACCTGTAACACTACGCAAGTTTATTAACTGAAACTATTTTATTTATTACAAATTTACCCAGATCTGAGTCATAAACTTATTTCTTGTGACAGCTTATACAAATAATGCAAGTTATACAAAACATTGCTGTTGGTTTGTAAAAAAGTTGGCGCAAACTGCTATTTTGTAAAGAGGTAAAACACTAACTCTTTTATACGCAACGTCATGTGTGAAACATGACGTTCGACGTCACATATTTTATGACGTTTTGGCGCTAATGTGTGTCTGACGTCGTGGCGGTTTTATGTCCATCTGAATTTTTTTTACTAATTTGACTGCAATGTTATGTGATAAAAAGGATCTTAAACTCGTTCCCATTCCATATAAGATTTATGAAACTGGTTATGAATTATTTTTAATTTTAACTCGCCAAAAGGCTCGTTAAAATTAAAATAATTCATGACTCGTTTCATAAATCTTATATGAAATGGGAACTCGTTTAAGATCCTCTATATATTGTATAAAGGTGTCCGAGAATCGCTGATTTTTTTTTTGGAAAACATCGACTCCACTTTGTTTACGGTCGAATACACGGTCAGCTCTTGGACGATTTGCTCAAGCAAGCACTCAAATTTTGCAGGAGGGATAGCTCTCCATAGAAACAGTAACTAAATCAACTAAACGCAATGGCAATGTGTACCCAGTAAGTCGAGAAGTGAAGAAACACCTTACTCGACGGAGATGTGACCGACCCCATTGTCACAGCCATTCACCTCTAAAACACAACTATACACGTTCAACCTGCATAAACATACATTTGTTCAATCAGAAATAAATTATAATTACACATACCGATCATCAAAAAGCTCAATCCGACATCTGGTAGTCACAACGGCTGAATATTTCGAACAATTTTCACGTTCACCAGCGCGCTGACATCTTTCTTCGGTGACCTGGAAATGCTTATCCAGTACAGAACAGAATAGAATAGCCATGTAGCTCTCTGATTCGTCAGTCCGAGATTATGTAGAATGGTTCCTTACTCGCCAATAGGATTATAACAAACGCTTAGAGCCAGCGAAACCAGCGTGATTACAGCTAATTTATTTGGCGGACTTTATGAAAACAGATCGCTAGTATTTCCAGATCATGCATTAAATGAGCAATTGTCAGGGATTTTACTTCATCAGAAGTCATACTTAAGATACACTGTAAAATGCCTATCGTCTCTTGGTAATAACTTAATGCCCCTTATTATTCATTTAAGCTGTTAATAAATAGTTCCAATGCCTTAGTATGTATCCGTTTACATTTACATGTGTTAATATGTTTCAATAGTTCCAATGCATTATTATACATGCGTTTACATTTACATGCGTTAATATGTTCCCATGCATGTTTGAATTTGGACATGTTTCAGATGTAATTTTATCATTCACAATCTTTACAAAACTATGTGGCACCCTTCCGAGTAGCTCGTTTCCATTTCATATGGTGTTTTAAACCAGCACAAATGCGATGAAGCCACCCATCACAACCGTCACATTGAATCTTCATTTTCATACGAATCAATGTCCGCTTCAAATGTCAAGAGTTCTTGTGCTGTGAAATGGGCTGTGTCGGCCAAATCTTGCCCGGAACTGCAATTTAAATATTGAATTGGCTTATTTCCAAATGTGCAATTATTTTTTAAGTTTCTTTTAACAACCCCATATCAGTAGAGCCTATGGCATGATTTACAGGGCTTACATTTAAATAAAAGTGTAATCAAAATTGTTGCTACTTGCTACATTTTGTTTGGTATAATGTATTTTTCAATAGAAAATTTATAAATAAAACTATAAATTTTACATAATAAATACATTTTCCAATAATAAACAGTAGAATATATATTTTCAGTACACATACTTTATATTTTATATATAGTTATTATTATAGTTTTATTATATAGTTGCTTGTGCTTTAAATGTGAACTGGAATTTTGAAAAATCAACTGATTTAATTCCTATACACACATACAGAGCTACAGATAAGCAGGGTATTTGCTTAAATACCCAATTAAAAATGCCAAAATACTCAATTAAAATAAAAAAAAGTTTGGGTACTTATTTCTACTACCGTATACCTCTTAATAACCCCCCTAATAAAGCATTTTATAGAGATAATGTCTTTTTTTTAACATGTCCTTTTTGTTAACACTGAGCATGCTTACTAGAATTGTTTTCTTTTTTTAACAGCTAATTACAAAGTTGTTTTTCTCGTTAATATTCCATCATATAAACACCCCTATTTGTAAAATGCAAGGCTCCCAGGGTGTTAAAACAGGGGTATACGGTAAAAAACATATCTCTTTTATTTATGGAAAGGTGGAGGTTTATAGGTGCACCTGAATAGAACACAAATAAATTCCTTACAATGCATTTTAGATAGTGTGGTGGGTAACTAACCTATGCATAAATATTAGATATACACTTGACTACACTTATAAGTACCTTGTTTTAAATGCTACTAAAACATTTATTTTTCATCAAAACTTTTGTTCAGATGTTGAACACGTTCTTTAAAGCATTGACTGACTGTAATCTGATTATCAAATGGATTATTTATTTTCGATTTTAATCGATGAATCTGTTAAACAATATTGATGAATTTTCATATGATTTTTGGTCAAAATTGTGAATTCAATTTAAAAGATATGACATGCAATTTAACTGGGGTACTTATAAGTGTACTAGCAATTCCACATAATCTTAGCATATATACACAGCAGCGTAGTATCATGAATATAATAGACAACAGTCATTGAAATTCCACTCATTGAAGTTTGAATTACTGCAATAAAACTGAGCATCAAATTTCATGGCTTCATATAAAATTGATTGAGAAAATATAGAAAATTAAGTATTTAAAATATGAAGTTTAAAGGCATGTTAGATTTAATGCATTAGACTACCTCATATACTATGATATATTTTCTCCAAATTTATTTTTATAATTTCCAAAAGACAGTCTTGAGGCTAGCTCCAGTATTATAATATAATCTTGGTAGGAAGACAATACAGCAACAGTTATTTAAAAAACGTTTTTCATACAATAACATCAGCTGTATAACCTGGCTGAGTCAAACAAAAAATTAAAAATAAAAGTAATTAAAGGGACATACGGCAATCTTAAAGTTTGTATTCATAATGCATTTAAATTTATGGAATGATCAACGACTCGACTGACTCTTGTTGGTGAATGATAAATATTAATTTAAATTGGAATTATATTGCTAAAGGTCAACATATGATTCAAATAACGTGTACTTCCATCATAAAACGAAAACTTAAAAGAACGTTAAAGCAACATATGAATTAATATTAATGATTTAGGCAATAAAATTATCCGAGCCATCTAGTTCTCTAGACCAAAATATTTCATTAACAAGAATTAACCCGTACGGATAATGGGTCCTAGTTCAGTGCATATGCACAATGATTATAAATCAAGATTGTCGTGTGTCGCTTAAAAATGATAGAAGTAAATTACGAAAAATAAAATAGGTTTAATAAGCTTTTGCTTTTTCAGGCTTCTCTCACGGGTGTCAGAAAACCCAACTGGGGAAATAGAAGTCAACAAGCTCTACAGCGCTTTTGATTTTGAAATGAAAGAAAGTGGCATGTATACAAATTACAGTAAGCGTGTATTCTTGGACCATATCTTGAAAGTGTTTCCAAATGCTATTAGGAAAAGGAACAAATACAGTTCAACTATTACAACATACAATGTGATTTCCTTAAATCCTGTAGAAACCACAGTTCCAGTATCTTCACATTCAAAAACACCTGAAGAAATGAAAAAGATATTACCAGCTAACGTTGAAATTGTTGAAGTTTGTAACGATAAGTTGAAGTGCGCTGTTGAGACGAGTTGTTTTAGTAATGGGAACAAAATAATAAACATTGTGACCTTCTTATCCAATGGAGATTGGACTCTGGAAATTAGTGGTCGATTGGTAGATTTGAGTACTGTTTTTATTTACAACAAATATACAGCGGACAGTGAGAGCATAGGACATGTAATAAAATCTGTTAGACTACTGAAGCTAGGTGAAGGTATTAAAGTGACCAAAACAGTTATAATGAGTAGGTTTCATACATTAGAAAGCTGGGAATGTGATGAAAATGAAAGAAGAAGGCTAAGACCTTTACTTTGTAACATAGTTCTCCCTATGAATTCATTAGCTGACTCACGTACAAAGTGCCTTAGAATGGTAGTTACTCATTCTACTCCAAAGATGGATATGACACAAGAAGAAAATGTGTCAAGTTTTAGCAACCTTGATCAGAAAGCATCTAAATCTGGCATTAAGACTCCTAAGACTGTAACAAAAGAAGAAATTAAGAAACTCATACCGGATGCAAATGATGAAATGGTAGAGTTGTTCCTAAGCCAGGCTCAGAATGTAAGCAGAGATCCCAGGGGAAGAAGATGGACTCAGAACATTATATCTTTATGTCTTCAATGGTTCTGCAGAAGTCCTCAATCTTATGAATGTGTAAGGGCAAGTAATTACCTTGTGTTACCCTCAAGGAGTGTTCTTCTCCAGTACAAAAATAAGGTAAAGCATGCAGTTGGCTTCGACGAAAATATCTTACGCTGGATGTATGAAGAAGCAAAGCGAAAGAACATCCCAGATGAAGGCCTTGTAGGTGGGCTTGTTATTGATGAACTGTCGATACAAGCCGATATTCAGATAAGTAAATCTGGGGATGTAATAGAACTGTCTGGTCTGATGGATGTCGGGAAAAAGGAAATCTCTCTCACATAATGAGGAAAGGGAAGAATGAAAGAATACTAGGGACACATGCATTGCAATTTGTTTTTCTTAGGGGTCACAGGTTTCAGATTCCCAGTTGCCCACTTTCTCTCAGATGGAATACAGGCACCTGAAATATACCCTTTGTTCTGGGAAGCTGTTGACAAACTGAAAATGTATGGGTTCAAAACAGTATATACCTGCATGGACGGTGCACAAAGTAACCGATCATTCATGAACATAAACATCAGTTCAAATTCAACTACATATAAAAGCCAATGCCCATGTTGTGTTTGGGGTATGATATTTATGATGGATATTTCCCATGTATCAAGAAAATAAGGAACAACATCCTGAAGAGTGGAGTAACCAAACAGTCAACACGAATTCTCACCTTAAGTAATGGAGATACAATCCAATGGCAAATGTTTATCGATTTCTACAACTGGGACAATACCAATTCCCTGCAACTGCACAGGAAGCTAACCAATGAACATTTATACCCTTCCAATCAAGCAAAAATGAGAAATCACCTTGCTGAAGGCATTCTGGATAGTGAAATGTTGCATGTGATGTTGCAGTATCAACACTTTTTAGGTTCAGTTTTTAATGCAGTAATTGAATTATTAAAAAACACATCCAAACTCATAAAGATATTTCGAGACATGAGACCAGTAAAACTGAGCGATAACCCCAGACTAGCAGAGTTGCTGTTAATCGCTGAATGGTTTGACAAGTGGAGAAGTTGCACACTCAGTAATGACTCTCTTCCAAAAAAAAACAGAGGAAAAATGATAATGTCTCTCCAATGCCATGAAGACATCCAATCATGTATTATAGGGTTTGTAGAATTGTGTAAAATGGTACTGAACTCTAAATCCCTAGTATACATTACGCCAGGACTAGTAAACTCAGACGTCATCGAGAATACCTTCAACCAGCAACGGTCCACATATAATGGTGCCAATTCCAACCCCAACGCCCTCCAATATAGACGAGCATTAAATAATATTGTGCTAGGACAGAACATTGTGTCACAGAAAGCAAATGCTGGTAAAATCCGTGCAGCTGCGCTTCCATATGGCTGTTCATTAAAACAAAATGCAAGAAAAAGAAGTTCACAGAACAGTAGCACACACAGTAAAATCAAGGTGATCAGAATGTATCAGGTACGTTAAAAAAATAATACCTTTCAAATGATGCTCTACAGCACGTTCTGTCTTCCATAAGTTCCACAGAAGAGGCGCTTAGAAACGTCTTAACCTCTTCAGGCTGTTGGATACACACATGATGGGTGTAGTTTAAAACTCTTAGGCCGGTCGAGTTCTGAGCTCTGCCCAGTGCCACTCCCAGTTGTCCTGGTTTAAAAATCCCTCTGCAATCGTTCACTAAACTGTAAAAAAAAATACTATGCATACTGATCTTAAACGTCCAGTATACGTTTAATTAAAGTCCTGCGCATTTCATATATGCAAATGAGATTAAGAATACAAATTGTCATTTTAATTATCCCCCTGTTATTTAATATTAACATTTATCCGCACAATCATTGATAACTTTGTTAATGATCCTTTAAGTTTGTACTAAATATTTGCTCATATAAAGTGTAAATAAAATTGTTCAATAAAAGAAAAAACACACATACTGGGCCTTTAAAGGAGCTATTGTTTATATATTCCGTTATAGTTAAAATTCTTCGTAATTGTTTTTTAAACGTTGTTATATGAATTATTCGCGCCTTATCGTAAGGATTGTGAAGATTCTGCCCCAGAGGAAATCCAAACCCACGACCTTCTGGTCCTCAGGCCAGCGCTCTGCTCCTAGGCATTGTTTGGTGTCGAGCTCTACCTTAGACCACAATGCTCCTGTGTACGCAATAAAAAAGATAATAAACAAAAATTACCTGTCAAGGGTCATGCCTTGTGACGTATGAATCGTAATGGCAAATGCCAGCTTCAGTGGATACTGTTCCCTTGCTGCCACTTCCATGTTTCTGGATGGACTGAAAACTGATTATGATATAACATCAATATACATGAAATTGAATTCAAAGTATCATTTATAATATCTCTTAAATTTAATATTATGTGTTGAACTTGAAAGTTTTTAACAAAAAATGAGATAAATTAGATGTTTATATTTACTAAATAATTGTACTTTTAATGAATAAACCATTTATTCTATTGCGGAACAAGTTCTTACAACTTAAACCAGCTTGATGAGGCCTATTTGGTTTCTTTCCTGTAATCAGTCCATATTGATTATATAAAAATCTGCCAATTTTGGGAATCTAACAAAATACCTTCATGTCTAGAGTCTGGCATTTTACCCCTAGACCACTAGGATGCTTACTATTGTTATTAATAGTAGAGATGTTTCATAAACATTACAGGAATTAATTGTTTACATTTTTTTTAATGTGTTATAGATGTAAATATAATACCTGAAAAGTGAATTTTCTCCATGGGAACCTTGAGATTTAGAGTCTTGAACTCGGTGACTGGTCCATCCTCTGCTATTGCGCTCACCTCTCCTCGAAGGCCATTCACTAACTTGTCAGACAGATTGCGCATTAAAATAACAGGTGCACCCACCTTTAACCACAAAATGCGTGGCACCATTATCTTTGCTAAATAGGATTTTTCACCTACGTCACTTGCATTACATTCATATAGTTCCCCGGGAAAAGCAATGATGTGTGAGCGGTTGTAGTCATCAACCTGCTCATTCCTGGAGAATAATTTAACATTAATAATTCATTTTCAACTGCCGTTGGCAATGGACGTTGCAAAGTGTCAATAAATGCTGATGTTTCTAAAGACACATTACCATCCGCCACTTCATGAATTGCTCTAATTAAGTTCACCTCTTTCTGCCTGATAACTGTTGACAGTGTGAACCTATGTGGCAGTAGCCCACACCACAGTTCACTTTCAAAAGAAAATTCGCCGTCATCACCATACAATGAATTTGGGAATGGTGGCAACTGTATAAAGTCTCCAGAAACCACTAGCTGGATATCACCAAATGGCAATTCACTGTTTTCGATTTTCAGAACTTCATTCAAACATTCAAAGAAGCGCTTGCTCATCATCGAACACTCATCTATTTTCTTGCTTCTACATATGCAGGATTATGCTCAATAACTTGCCTTATCTCGGATACTTCGAACCAACCATCACCAATACCTGACCATCGATGTATAGTCATTGCCTCTGAATACCAACAGCATGCAATCCCAGTGGTTGCTGTCACTGCCACTGTCTTGTTCTCATTTTTCACTGCCCTAACAATTTATTTTATGGTATATGATTTACCAGTTCCAGCAGCTCCCAACAAACACAAGTTATGACCATCGATCACACATTTCAAAGCCTGGTTTTGTTCACTATTTAAAGGCATTTTCGATAAACTTCTAGAACTATTTACCATCGGTGTTTACAATTGAATACACAACCGCGGGATATTGGATCCGCTGGCTCTAAGCGTTTGTAATAATCCTATTGGCGAGTAGGGAACCATTCTACAAAATCTCGGATTGACGAATCAGAGAGCTACATGGCTATTCTATTCTGTTCTGTACTGGATAAGCATTTCCGGGTCACCAAAGAAAGATGTCAGCGCGCTAGTGAACGTGAAAATTGTTCGAAATATTCAGCCGTTGTGACTACCAGATGTCGGATTGAGCTTTCTGATGATCGGTATGTGTAATTATAAGTTATTTCTGATTGAACAAATGTATTTTTATGCAGGTTGAACGGTGTATAGTTGTGTTTTAGAGGTGAATGACGGTGACAATGGGGTCGGTCACATCTCCGTCGAGTAAGGTGTTTCTTCACTTCTCGACTTACTGGGTATACATTGCCATTGAGTTTAGTTGATTTAGTTACTTTTTTCTATGGTGAGCTATCCCTCCTGCAAAATTTGAGTGCTTGATAGAGCAAATCGTGCAAGAGTTGACCGTGTATTCGACCGTAAACAGAGTGGAGTCGATGTTTTTCAACAAAAAAACAGCGATTCTCGGACACCTTTATAAAATATAATATACGAAAACATATTTTTTTAGGAAAGTTTTAAAATGTTATGAAATGACTTTTTGGATGATGTTGTTTTTTTGGGGGTGGGGGTGGGGTTTGGTGTGGGGTGGGGGTAGTAGAGGGGGTGGGGGTAATAGTGACCAAATTACGCGCCGAATACCTGTGAATTTAACTACAATGTCTCAGTCTGTAACAAGGAATTTGATTGGACGAGACTTTTGACCCTGATCATTAACAATGCAGGTGTACCCATATTTATAGGTGCACCTGTACAATTATAGGTGCACCTATATATTTTATAGGTGCACCTATATATTTTATGGGTGCACCTACACTTTTATGGGTGCACCTATTATTTTACAGGTGCACCCATACAAATTATAGGTGCACATTTATTTTTAATGGTACACCTACACTTTTATGGGTGCACCTATAATTTTACAGGTGCACCCATAAAAATTATAGGTGCACATTTATTTTTAATGGTACACCTACACTTTTTATAGGTGCACCTACATCTGTAGTTTTGACCCCGATCGTACACCATACTAGACGGCGTATATAAAAAGGGTCTCGCCGTTCGTAGACGTGTATTTTATGCAATAGTCGGAGGACTGTGCTAGTCAGGGCTGTCTCTAAATTTTGAAACAGGTGGCTACTTTGATTTGACAGGCGGCTACCATTATTGATCAAGCAAAGCGAGAGAGGTTGTTAGGGGGTCCGAGGGCATTCTCCCCCGCGGATAAGCATGAGGTCTAACTGCAATCTCCTGTTTTTGGTGCTAATTAAGGTCAGGATTTTTAGTTATTTCATGATTCTTTCAGATGATGAAATAATTTCAAAATATTTTACTGATTTAAAAAAAATAAAAATAAAAATTGTTTACAGCCAGCTCCAAATTCAAAACGGACGGCGAATATAGCCGGCTGCCGGCTATTAGAAACAACCCTGCTAGTAGTGCTTTATAATCTGATCTATCGAGGACACATAAATTATTTGGCAAGAAATTATTTGCGATTTACCTGTACCCAGTTACAGTACACACTGGCTACGATGATTCGCCCCAGGTATTTCCATACCTTCTACCGAAAAAAGGAAGATTTTAGGGTCGGTTGGGTAACCAGAATCACACTTTATTTAATTTCCCCTAATTGATATGCTTGATATTCCACTTATTGCAAAAACAAAACAATGAGAATTCCAAAATTGTTTACATGTATAAGGTGGCATCGACTTATGTTCTTGCATGACCACCTCCCCATTACAGTTTTTCAAAACATAACTTGTCAGGCACACATTATAAGAAATATAAATTGTTTAATATTTAATACATAGTTGCAAACTGTGTATTTATAGAGAGTTTCTCAGCTTGTGAAACGTATGATGGGACAGCTACTATGGAAAACAGCGACTCTGCTGACAATGAAACTAAAAAAATGAAAGAAGAAATCATTTAAAGACTTTGTCACAGGTACAGGCTTAAAAAGAATGTCAATATATACTATTGTAGTTCAGCACTAAAACAAACATGCTTAATCTTGATAATCGTTTGAAAACACAAAATACATATGAAAACATCTCATGTTATTGACTGTTTTTTGACAAATGGTTATAAAAGTATTTTTTTAATATATACATGTAGGCTGCTGCTGTTGAGAAGCGTCCTCAAGAAAGTTTTAAGTAAACATGGTAAATGGACATTATTAATTATTTTGCTCTTTGACAGGGAACATGAGCTCATATCCCCTGCCTGGAAAATAAAAGCCTTTTTTAACGGTGAAATTGGAAGGGGCACATTTTTTATTTTTAAGCAATCAGGTTCATAACCTTAAAACTGGGGCACCAAATTGTAACTTAACATCGTTGCCAACATCAAATTAAATGTTACGCAAAATAATAACTTAGTGAGATGGGAACAAGAGAGGCGTATTGACCAGTAACAAACTCAAGTATATGTTTTGAAGATTGACGAATCTACATAAAGAAATATAAAAAGATCGGACAGGGAAAGTAGCATTCAAGGAGGACAGTCAACCACAAAACACAAAACACAGAAACAAATACGCAAACAGACAAACATCTTTGGCTTTGGATAAAGTCCTATGAAGTCAAATTAATCAGTTCAGTAACAAAAAAATGAGTTCTACAAAAACATGAAATTATGACTGAATATATAAAATGTGCACGCATATCTCATTGAAAAGTAAAGTTAAAAAGATAAGTTGAAAATAATATTTAAAAGGTTATGTTTTTTTTTAATTGTTTATAAAGTATATAATAGATTTCGTTATATTTAGTGGACGTCAATTAATAGCTATTTTCAGTGTTTCAACTTTGTCAATATATCAAGCTGAAACTACATGTATGAATAGACGTTTTGAACTTCTGTTTTAATTTCGAGGTGACGGTTAGAAGGATTATGTCACCATTGATGGATTCAGAAAATGGTTCAGCAAAACTAAATGGAGTGTATATTGTATACTAAATGTAATAAAAGGAACTGACTTAAACTATACATGAAACAATAGTTCTTATTTTTGTTTTTTAGGCAAAATTGACATGAGGCTCCCAGTTCCGCCAGCTAAACTAAAACACTCGGACTTTCAGACTACGACAGGCTTTCAAAGCTCCACATCAAGGCGATCTTCCCCTAAACATTGTTAAGAGAAATATATCTACGTCAGATTACTATCAAGGCCCAATCATCAGTCAATAGATATGGATCTACATCTAAGACTATTCAAAGGACGTCAAGGTCTCGAAACTCAGGCTCACAGATTAATTCAGTCTCTCAAAGATCCAGATCAAGGTCATTGTCCGCATTCATTATTAGGAGACCTGTATCTAAATCAAATGCACTTACACAGCGCCAATCATCAGTCAATAGATCTGGATCCTGTTAGAAGGATTCCGAGGTCTCCAAATTCGAGCCTGACAAATTTGAACACACGCATGTCACGTTCACGATCTCACTCTCTTCTAGGAATAGATCACCTTTGCAGAACTCTTCATCGCGACACATGTCCATATCTCTAAATTGGAGCATTTCTAGTAGGTCTAGGTATAGGTCAGGCAATAGATCAAGGTCATCTATGAACGAAACGCCATCCGACTACAGGTTAAGGTGTACAAACATGTCACAGTCACAGACAAATTCACGTTCTCGTACTTTGATGCATCACAGCAGATTATAAAAGTCTACATCCAATTCACGATCAAAACTTACGAGGCGTACGCATTCTCCAATGGAAGATGAAACACCAAGCACCAGTAAAAGGCAAAAAAACAGCGCATACCCAATGTCGGAAGAAAGTAAGTTTTTTTGAGATAATATTTTGGCTGCATTATCTGGTTTTGGATCATTGAAATGAGCTTATTGAGCTTTACATTTGATATATTTTAAGTATTTTATGTCTGGCACTACGAAATATTCCTTCAGAAAAGCTGGCAAAAAGATGCATGTATGTGGGTTTGAAACAAAAAAGAATATTGTTGAAAAGTTTTTGTCTCTCCTTTTCGAAGAAAAAATGGCATAGGTTTTGCTTTTCCGGCGGCGGCGGCGCGGCGAAGGCGAAGGCGAAGGCGTCAACATTCAAGTTTTGCGTTTTTGTCATTTTCTCACAAACTGTATAGACTAGACCTTTCAAACTTTGCTTGTAGTTGTATCTTGGGTGGTAGTACATCGCAACGTGACAAAGCAAATGTGCAAGTGACTTTGCGCTACTCCTCCTAAACGGCTTGTTGGATTTCTACAAAATTTGGCCGGAAGCCACAGTATGTCGTCTAGTTGTGCAAAGCTCGGTATATCATTGAAATCTTGGACAAGTTTGAAAAACAGCTAGATCTTGTTAGTAACGACAGAGTTATTGCCCTTGACTTGTTGAAAAATGCTATATTGTATTTTCCTTTGTTAAATCTGTAGTTACTTCATTTTTTATCAGATCTTTACCATATTTGTTAAGAATGTTAATATAACCTCCCTCCCCTCCCCGTTTTGCCCATGGTTACCAGGTGAGCGATCTAAGGCCATCATATCCCTGTTGTTTTTGCAATGTTTTAAAAAATGTACTGATGGAAATTTTATGTCGACAACCCTTGATATAAGAGCCGTTTTAGCCAGTAGAGCGTCCACGGGCCGTCTTGTGCCTCTTGTTTTTAATAGAATGGCATTTTGTTTTTAAACAAATGCACTTAAATGTCATCTCAACAAACTACAAACTCCATTGTTTTTAGTTACTAAAATGTTTACAAACTTTCATTTAAGCACCATTGACCTTTTTAATTTTAAGTCCCGCCCCCGTTTGGCGAGACATGTGAATCCGCGGATTTCTTGTTTAATTATATTTTAACCAATTACCCTATTGAATGCATATAAGCTGTATGAAAGAGGTCACGTGCATATAAATTAAATTAAATGGGTGGTGTCAATTATATTTTGGTGGATTTAATAAGGCTAAGCATTTAATTTTATTTAATTGGTTTGTTGCTTTATCAAAAATGTTGTTTTTTTAGAATTCCAAACAAGATTCGTGTACGTGATGACCGATATTCGTCATGAGCTGTCAGCTATGAAGAAAGGGTACAGTAGCATGCCATCGGGTTCTGAAATAGCCCAGACTGACAGTATGCTACAAAGGGCCACAAGTCTAGAAGAGTTTAATGCTTCGGAAGAGACGTTAAAACATGCCGATATGCGACATAATTTGGTATGCATCTAGTTGATTTGAACTTAGTTAATTAAAAAAATGGCAGATACATTGTGTCCATCTGGTTATTCCAATCTTGAGATCATTTGAAGATGTGGTAATGGTTAAATGAACATTTTATTAAATGTATTGAATAATATCTTGTTGCTTTTTTTGCCGCATTGTGAGGCAAAATATCTCTGCCATGTCGGTATCAACATTTTGGTTTCTTAAAAACACTGCCTGCTAGATTGATGACATTGCACCACATAAAGAACAACAATGCATATTGAATGACACAAAGTCTCTTTGACATTGACCTATATTTTATGATTGAGCGACTTTATACATGAAGTCACTCAAATAGATCGCCGCCTTGAAATGCGTCATTGCATTGGCTATTGTAAACTTTACTGAATGAGGTCATTGTGTATGTGCGCACGTGTGTTTTCTATATATTTTTTTTATATAATGTATATATTTATTAATGTATTTCGGACTGATTATTTTCCGCGTTTTTTTTTCTATTTTAAATCTATATATATGTACTTACAAATTCTCCCCTATGATACATAGTGTTTACTGTTCTCCTTAATATTCCTAGACTGAAGTCATCCAACTTCTTTCTTTGAACAACCTTGTTCTTTGTACAATCAGATATCTTTTTAATCTCCTCTGAAACCGCAGCTCCCTTTTCACTCAGGACGTTTTGAACTGTTCTTTTTTTCAAAGAAAGGGCATTTGTTACTCGATCTACAGTTTTTTCATAGCTAAAAATTGGCCTTCTCCTATACATTTCTTTCTTAAAACAGCTAGCAAGGCGACGGATGCAGTTGTTTACATCATCGCTTATAATAGTTTTTTTCTTTAAGTTGTTGACTTTTTATGTGCACAAATTATTATGAAACAATACAATTTACCAATAGTGTTGTTAATAACAACGTATAAACGCATTATATTTTTTACTTATCTTTTATTTGCTAAAAGTAATGGTGTTCATTTCAAAATAAAAGAAAAGTACGATCGATTGCTGGAGATCCAATTAGCGGTAAATTGACAATTGAACAACAACAATACGCAGCATACCCTATGTTTTACTTAGTACATCCCAACCTTAAGTGACACAATGCGTCGAATATGAATCGAGATTTTTTTTATTACATGCTAAATACTTTCATACCTGGTATGGATAGACAGAATGAAAGTGGACGCTTCTGGATCTGTTTACATTCTTGCCAAAGCTATCCACTAAGTTTAACAAAGCCCAAAATTCATTTTGGCACCCCGTGTTTACATTTTAAAAAATAAATAAAAATGGCCGCGTTTAGTTTCAATATTCTTCGTCTGCGCATGTCCGTTTTTAAGGTTTATTTATAGTACAAACGTAACGTAGCTGACGTCATGTAAACATCAACACGACGTCATGATGACTGTAACAAATTGACCGCCTTGCACAAGATAAATTAGCAACATTTAAGTGACGCTATCACGTCGTACTAGCCTGTATGTTATGTGCTAAGTATAATCTTACATTCGTGACAGTGTATTATTGACTTTAATAATCTCGTTGGATAAAAAGATAGGATACTCGACAGAGCCTCTTATTCTTTCATTTTTCATAGAGCGTTATTATTCATGAATATAGAAATTCAGATAACTATTACTGTGTATGGAAACCATTAGAACGCTCTAATACTGTGATGGAGTTTGACCTATTTCGAGATTCCATATACTGCATATATTGCACAGTGAAGCGTGAATTTGCTGTACCCCTCGTGTATGGAGATGGTTAATTGCGAATTCCATTTTCTGTATATGTTTTTGAATCGATGTGAAATACATTTTGTTCTAATTAAATTCCAAGGAAGATTTATATAGATGTATATGTTTTTTATAGTGAGGTTGATTAACACCTCACTGCACAGATCGCCAATACTCGGGAGGCATTTCATGAAAGTAATGTGTTACTGGAACAGTCTGACGTCATAGAAATCCATTTCCGTTTTGATCCGGCCATTCCTCCATTTTGTTTTCTTTTGTGCAGCAAGAGTGCTCCAGTTAGGACGAAACAATTTATCGTAAGCAGAATATGTTCAAGTTTACACTCTCCACTGTCATATGTGTCAATAAAGTTAGCACACATTTTCAGTTTATGAATGTTTTGTGTTGTCACGGATTGATCTTAACGTCTCACACCACAATTAATTTTCCATAGGGTCCCATTGTAATGTTTTTGTTCTTGGCATAGAGATAAAAAAGATTTTGCAACATGTATTTATGCTTAAATTCTTCATTGATCCAATATCTGCATGCTATTAACTTTTAACGAATATTGTCCATGTTTACCAGATTGAACTTTTTTTAATTTCATGTTTGCGTGACACCTATCAAAATTTAGACAAATATACAACCCCGTGGAGATTAGACCCATGATGTGTAAAATGAGGCAGAATTAGCTAGAAATCTTTTATCAACATGCATTTTTCTGGGATCTCTTCCTAAAATGCTGTAGATTTAGAACCTGGTAAAGATAAATCAATGTATCCTGTAAAATGTAGAAAAACGAACTTGTTTTTTTTTATCTACCTCCTTCATCTGTAGGGCAGGAGTATTCAAGGGAGATAATAGTGGTTTGAGTCCTACATGAAATTAGTCTTGATCATGTTCGACGCCTGATAATTTTGTAAACAAGCAAGCGTCGCAGATGATCTAGACTACGTATTTGTTATTCATTCTGCATGTTTAAAAATTCGAGTGAAAAATTGGAAGGTTGTGTGTGCATAAACATTCCCTGACGTTTCCAGTCGTCGTTTGCATATTTGGTAATCTGTAGTATCTATCTATCTATGGATACTGCATCACCCTCTTTCGAAGATTATGTGCAGGTGCGCGTCTGTGCGGTTGTGAGTAACGTAAAAGATGATAAAAGAAAGAGTAAAATAAGGTGAAGGTGAAGTGAAGGTGAAATAAAGATGAAAGTGTTATGTATGTTAAAAGTTCGATGAAGAACAAAGTGATATTTAAAAGATAAAAGACAGCGTTTTAATTTATGGCATTTGGTGGCTAACAGAGCAAACTGCCGGCTTGAACGAATCTAAGCTAGGCAGCATGGCAATGCTAGTCGGCAGGCTGTTCCATTGTACCACAGCAAGCAGAAAGAATGAATATTTGTAATAGTCAACGCGTGTGTGTATTTGACGAAAAGCTAATGGATGTGACAGTCTAGATAGTCTCAAGGGATGCTTGACATATGGCGGCATTTGAATGGCAACTAGCCCATGGATGATTTTGAAAAATAGGCAAAGTCGGGCGTCGGAACGTCTGTCCTCGAGAGAGCGCCATTTCTAAACTAAAAGAAGAACAAAATACCTAGACGGAGACGTGAGAATCATGGCTGTTGTGGTAGTCAGTGTCATTCAGACCCTGTGTATACCGAATGTGTCTAGGATATTTGTGTATGACTCATGTTTCAGGAGACTTCCAGACATATTTTTCTTGAATGTTTATCTTTTGAAACATCTTGTGCTCTTTTGTTTCCATATACTTTTGGAAACTTAACCCTGCGGTCGCCAAGTGTTAAGCATACTTGACTCGAGTCCCAGAAATCACGTGTATGATTTCCAGTGGGGTCACATCCCAGATTTTTCAAACAAACTGACTTCAGCAACACTTTATTGACGTCACGACTGGAAAACGGCGATGCATTCCGGTTGATATTGGCCGTCTTCACGGTAATGGATAAAATATGATACGCTGACAAAAACGGTTATTTTGCGTAATTAATAAAATTTGTTAAACATAAGTGGTACGCACCAATAAAGTAATTTAATTGTGTATTTAGCCTAATTTAGCGAGTTTTAACTGGGAATTTACGCAAATACCTTGCTTACCTGTAGCTCTGTTCTGTGACGTTTTATGTCATAGAACTATACCAAGCCTAGTTGCACTGCCATTGTTGTGTACTGGTTAATGATATTGAGTTCTTTAAAGTTTTAATACACAAACTTTGTCACATTTCTGTTCTCTTGATACAATGGCAGGGATGATTAGTGCCATGTGTAGTTGTGCATGTCATTGTTGTGTTCCAGTTGAATGACTTTTGGCGGTGTTATGCCCCATTAAAGGACATAATATCATGCTTCCCATACCGGGAAAAATATTTAATTTATTGTAATTTTAATTGTTAGAAATTGTAAAGACTGAAATTTAAAAAAGGACAGAATGAATGCATGCATATATAATAAGAAAATACAAAAATGCAGACTCTTGTCACCATTTAGTATTTTCATTAAATGCATTTCAATACGCTAACATGCAGAGAAATAAAATAAATAGCAAATTATTTAAAAAATGTAAGGCTAAACTGAGGCATATACAAGTTCAACTAACACGAGTTCCAAAGAATCTAGAAAGACTGGCTGCAAATTCAAAAATGCTACATACACCAATATTTTGAGTAATCGCACCTTTTGTATTGTTTCATATTGATTGAACAATCAACCATAAAATGAACCCAATTCAGAAACAGCCGATTAAACACCGGTTCACACTTGCCATTGTTCCAGTTTACGCTACCGTGTGTACAACTAATTAGTAGGCACTTAAAGGGACACATGGCAATCTTGCAGTATTTGAAATGGGTGTCACAATTTATATATCCAATATCATTTTTACTTTTACCCTGCTTACATTTAAATAAATCAAATTTTAAGTATTCACTATTTCGTCTTATTATACTATAAGTTTTAATATATTACTGGTGCAATAATATAAAAATATAATAATATAAAAAAACAAATGGCTTAATACAATTCTTATAATTAACATTAATGCAATTTATATAGAAAAACTAACGGGACGCTGCTAGTTTTTGAAAACTCAAGATTGCCATGTGTTCCTTTAACATTTATCAGTGATCGTAAAGTTCAAAAACACAGACGGGCTGAGTATCTCTGGCTAATTCGTCAGCAAACATTTTCAATTTGTCTGTTTTGATCAGCCATTTTGGCCGCTAGAGGGCGCCACATTATTTGATGTTTTACCTGGCTCGATCACGCAGTTAAATCTGTGAATAATGTCACAACTTTATATGACAGATAATGTTGAGTGCGGGGACACAAACCAGTTGATTGACAGCAAGAGGCGTAACAGTGGGCTGAGTCTTATTGCACCGACAATTTGACAGTGGTTTTCAATAAACGCTGACATAATTAGTTTATCGATCTAAATTGATTGTCACTAATTAGCTAAAACACTCAGCAGGATAGTGGCTTATAAACAGTGAAATACTTTGTTTATTAGAATTCGTGATTTTCCGAGATCTTTTAGATTCGTCAGACCGCCGATGTCTGGCGAATTTGGTGTGTGTTTCTTACGGTTTTCATTCGCCAGTTCAGGTTACTTTTCGCCTATGGCGATTTGGCGAATGGCCTAGTAAGCCCATAAAAATTAACCATTGGTATTCGTGAACAATCGTAAAGATGTGTTTATGCTCTGATCAATGAAATGTGAACCCCAAATTGTACTTTTGTTTTCGATCGCTGTCGTACAAATTCGTTACCTCACCGGTTGACTCATAAAATATGTTGACGATTTTAGCAGAGTATTTTCAAATGAAACTCGAAATGTTCCGTAGTATATGCAAGCGTCTAATAATTTGAATCGATAAAGCATGTCGTCTGAGAACAAGTTAAATGTCAACACTAAATTTCCTTCATAGGAGGGAGAACAGCCTAAAAAACAGCGGGTTAAAGTCAATACTTGTCAAAATCAATAAACTAACATCTTGTGTGGTGTCACATAATAGTACTGCGAAAAATTTAACGTTTTTGCAACAACGGTGTCGGACAAACACTGGTATAAATTGTCCTTGAAAGCAGTGAGAAAACCTGGAAAAGACCTTGAGTTTTGTTCTCAAAAAACTGGGGGAACCCTGTAATACACTAACTTTGTACAGACTAGTTCTCCTGCTACCCTGGCTGGCATTCAACAACTAGTGACCTATATCATTGCCTTGTGCCGGTTGAATGAATGTTGAAAATGTGTTATGGTCCCCTGCACATTTAACCAGTAGAGCATCCACAGACTCTTTCACTTCTTGTCTGCACCGTATTTTCAATACTATAACACTTAGAGATATCAAACTTGGTATGTGGATACATCTTGGGATAGCTGTGTGTCGCATACCAAAATAAGGCCACTGTGACCTGGACCTGTGACCTCTGTCATAGGAAATGCTTGTCCAGACCGTATTTTCAATACTATAACACTAAGTCTTAGAGATAGCAAACCTGGTATTTAGATACATCTTGGGATAGCGATGTGTCGCGTACCAGAATAAGGTAATTGTGACCTTGACCTGTGACCTCTGTCATAGAAAATGCTTGTCCGGACCATATTTTCAATACAATAACACTAAGAAATACCAAACTTGGTATGTTGATACATCTTTGGATAGCGGTGTGTCGCATACCAAAATAAGGTCACTGTGACCTCTGTCATACCCCAAACATTGTGAGAAGCATCAGTATGAAGTGGAACTGCGCATCTACATGAAGTCATGGGGTATGCGTTTGCAAGGGTATTAATAACCTTCTGTGATAGTTATGGGTCCCCCACACAAAGTGTGGAGGGGAGCCATATTGATTTTGTGCTGTCTGTGTCACAAACGATGTCCGATCAATAACTAGAGAATAGTTAGACCTAGGGTCCTCAAACTTAGAAGGATGGTTGATCATGACCATTAGATGACTTCTGTTGATTTTGGGGTCACTAGGTCAAAGGTCAAGGTCGCGGTAACATTGACTATCAAAACGATTCCGATAAATAACTAGAGAATGGTTAGACCTAGGGTCTTCAACCTTGGAAGGATGGTTGGTCATGACCAGTAGATACCTACACAATAGTTGGACCTAGGGTCCTCAAACTTGGAAGGGTGGTTGGTCATGACCAGTAGATGACCCCTATTGATTTTGGGGTCACTAGGTCAAAGGTCAAGGTGACATTGACTTTAAAAACGATATCTGTTCAATAACTACACAATGGTAAGACCTATTGATTTTGGGGTCACTAGGTAAAGGTCAAGATCGTGGTGACATTGACTATCAAATCGATGTTCACTAGGTCAAAGGTCAAGGTCGCGGTTACATTGACTATCAAACGATGTCTGATCAATAACTAGAGAATGGTTGGACCTAGGGTTCTCAAACTTGTACGGACGCATATGACCCCTATTGATTTTGGGGTCACTAGGTCAGAGGTCAACGATGTCCAATCAATAACTAGAGAATGGTTGGACCTAGGGTCCTCAAACTTGGAAGGATGGTTGGTCATGACCAGAACATGACCCCTATTGATATCAAAACGATCCCCTATCAATAACAAAACAATGTCCAATCAATAACTAGAGAATGGTTGGACCTAGGGTCCTCAAACTTGGAAGGATGGTTGACCAGTAAATATCACTGATACAGATAGTAGATACAGTCACAGGGATATTGAATATCAAAACGATCTCAGATCAATGAGAACGGTTGGACCTAGAGTCGTCAATTATGTCTGTTCGGGCGAGTGGGGGAGCCATACGTTTTTGTCCCATCGACAATAACAATTTCACGTTTTAGTTTGACAATTTTTTGATCTTCATCATTATTAATTTCGCTTAGTTTTGTACACTCTTTTTGTGATGTCTGGGCGATCTCTGTAGTGTAAGGAAACACGCTTTTCTTTCGAGAAAAGAGATTCAAGTTCAAGTCTTGGCAGGGACCTGACACACTGAGTTGTACATGCAATTATTTTTTCCCACATCAGTAATGTTGTTTATTTACAGCATGAACTTAAAAATATTTACATTTGATAGTCATTCATCATATTATTACCGCATGTAAATTGTAATTATTCATACATATTCAGAGTGTGTTTTTATATAATTGTGCTTTAAAAATAGTATTTATAGTCAAAAGAATACATATAGCCGGAATACAAATTTATAGCCGAAATCACCTATAGTGAATTCTCGGTTTTAACGAAGGACCTTTTTGTCCAGCTCCTCCAGCATATAGCTCTTTCTTGGTTATAGCAAAGCACTAACATTGGACATTTAGTTTCAAATAAAAAACTTTCTATCTTTATTTTGCTTTTCCATTTTGTTTCCTGCCATTGCTACACCAAATAGAACTCGCTATTAATTTTACACAAACAAACCACACATGATGCTCTAATTCCAATGCAATGAATCAAAACAAATATATTCTACTATTTTCAATCTTATTGCCACTCGTAATCATAGTATATATTGTATACTATGACTTTTCTTGTTATCGATCTCTTTTATTACAATCAATGATACGCAGTCACTCATGTTAGATCCTCTATTTAATTCATGATTCAATTTATGATTGGGTCAATCGATCAGCAATCACACAGACACACATGCACAACTAAAGAAAGATTAGGCCAAACTTAAAATGTCTTAGTTTGCCCAAACCTCACCTTAGATTTTTAAGATGGTTAGGTAGGTAGGTAGGTAGGAATATTCTTTTATTTTCTTCCATATGATATGTCAGATTATTTTGTGAAGGCTGTTTAAAGTTTTATTGTTGTTTTTATTTACACTTTTTTTTCTACTTATTAAAGATGGTTTTAGTACGCTAGGTGTGTGTATTGCAATGTTGAAAATCTTAACTTTGTACTTAAAAGTCCTATCTAAAACAATTGAAAGATAGAAGAAGAGGAAACGCAGTCTGTGTTTTACAAAATAATAATAATAATATTTTACTGAAAAAAAAACTTCGGAGTCGGGCCGAAATGGATCGATCGCGTTCGGGCAAACACACATAATTTTAATTATGGCCTTACATAAAGAATTATTTAAAACTGCCGTCAGGTAACCTGATCTGAAATGAATTGATGGAACCTTTCTACCTAACACATGTTATTCGTTTGGTCAAATACACTTCATGAATGAAATGAATATAAGTCATGTTTTCTAATCTCGCTATTGTTTCGATCCGCGTTCTTTTGGTATATATTCATACTATTTATTTCGTGCACTCGATTCAAGAAAATGTGCATTTTTCAAAAATGATAAGTGTGGAAGATCAAGTAGAACGTGAGGTGCTAGTGTTTGAAACGTTAATGGACATCAGTGTGCACGCATGTGTCGAACAATGCAAATTTAAAAAAATGTGTAAATTTGTGAATTACTTTACACATGGGCACGTCTGCTTTATGATCCAAACAGATCTGGACGACACTGACGTCGTGGTTACGGAGCACTCAGGGTTTATATACGCCAATAAATCTGAGTGGAATATCGTAAGTATATTTTTAACGTTACTGGAGTAGACCAGTCCCCATATTTTCTTTAGTGAATGGTTGGATGCTCGATGTACTTAAAGTCACTGTAACAATAAACAGAACAGCGTGTTTTGCTTAATAACTTTCGTTTTTCTCCTATGATATTAACGAAACTTCACAATAAGGTGCGGCTCATGCATAGAAAACGTGAAGTTGTTACTCGGGTCATTTGGCCAAAAGTCAAGCTCACGGTTACTATAAATAGAAACACAAATATCGCGCACTAATTTTAGTTTCCTTTGAGGGAGTTTAAAATAACTTAACCGCAAGGTTTGAATCATGGTAAGAAAACTTGACATTGTTCAAAAGTCAAAATCAATGCTATTGTTACAATAAATAAAATACTTTGTTGTTAAATATCTTCAGTTTTCTTTGAAGTATTTGTAACGAAACTTCATCAAAAGGTGCGGCTCATAGAAAGGAAGCTTGGAATTGTTATTGGGTCATTTGGAAAAAGGTTACCGCTATTATGAATAGAACATTGGTTTCCATTGGAGTACTTCAGCGAGAAGAAGAATGACACGTTTTGTGTGTGTGTTTTTCCTTAGACTGAGTTACTGGAGTGGACCAGTCCCCATGACTTTGTTAAGAATTATTTTCTTTAGAGAATGATTGGATGCCCGATGTACTTAAAGTCATTGTAACAATAAACAGAACAACGTTTTTTTGCTTAATAACTTTTGTTACTACGCAATAGTTTTAGTTTCTTTTGATTTAAACATATTTTATTGCCAATATTTTACAGACAGAATAATATCCACATATATACAATAGACATATTATAATGACAAATGGGTCGGGTAACAAGTTCTACCAACATTAGTTTAAACCCTTCCCAGTTAACATCTTGAAATTGCAAATGTGTATGGCTGAGTGAAATAAATTACAATGGCAAATAATACATTGAGAGAGAGAATGATGAATAGTAAACACAACATATGAGAGAGAGAGAGAGAGAGAGAGAGAGAGAGAGAGAGTTTCCCAATCTTTAAGTTCCAATCAGTTCGAAAACATAAACGCTTTCATAGTACATCAACTGCTATAGCTCTATGACCTTGAGATATGTAATAACAACAACAAACACTACAATAGTATGCGTGTAGAGTGTCGAAATGCGTCGGAGATAAGCCTATGTATGTTTGAACTGCTTCGAAGAGGGATTTATTTTCCCTGCCAGTTATCTGTTCACGGCCATAAAGGAGTGTGCTTACATTTAACGGGTGTAAATGGCGAGTAGATTGAAACAGATGAAGCCGATATGCTGTAAATGTGTTACATTGAAAAAAATAGTGTTCAGTATCTTCTACTTCACAGCCGCACTCGCAAGTCGGTGAATCTCGTAAATGGTTAAAGTATAAATCGTTATTGAGATTGCTACAAAACTTCCTCATTCAGGCATGTAAAACGGCAAATAATCCTTGTCCACATAAGTAGCATGGTGGCACTTTTGTACTAAAAAATACAGATGTTAATAGACGTCTCTTAAAAGTTGCGATACTTTCATAGTTTCGTATTTCTATTGGCAAGTCATTCCATAGTTTAAGAGAGGAAGGAACAAACGATGTATTGTATATTTCCGTTCTCCTAGCAATAGTGGCGTAGTTATCAGTATTTCTGAGATTGTATGCGCTGGCATCTCCAACTAGCTGTGGGAAAATGTTTGAAATGTAATACGGAACGGTGCCATTTTTAACATTATAAACTGAAAGAAGTTTTTGCATTTTCCTTCTATCAGAAAGTGAAACCCATCCTATTTCGTATATTAAGCGATGAATGGATACAGATCGGGTTAGACCAATCACAATACGAGCTGCCTCATATTGTAACTTTTCCAAGCTATTTTTTACTAGTAAAGTACATCCATCCCATGTAATGGATGCATATTCTACTACTGGGCGCATATAAGACAAGTATATCTGATTGAGTGTTTTACGCGCTACTTCGTATTTAAGCATTCCCATTAATCCAAGCACCTATGACGCAGAAGCAACAATATTTGTAATGTGTTCGTGCCATTTACCGTTATTACTCAGTGTTACTCCTAGATGTTTATGATTATCAACAAATGTTAGCGGGACATTGTCTAGATATAAAGTTGGAACACGATCATTATTGATTAAGGAATATAATATTACTTCTGTTTTGGCAGGATTAAATTGCACAAGCCATTAGTTATTACTTCTGTTTTGGCAGTATTAAATAGCACAAGCCATTAGTTATTACTTCTGTTTTGGCAGGATTAAATTGCACAAGCCATTAGTTTCCTTTGAAGGAGTTTAACGAAACTTAACCCCAAGGTGTGATTCATGGTAAGAAAACTTGACATTGTCGAACGTCAATGCTATTTTTACTATAAGTAAAACACTTTGTTGTCGTTAAATATATTCAGTTTTCCTTGAGGTAGTTTTAACATTACTACGAATAGAACATTGGTTTCTATTCGATTACTTCCCTTCAGAACTTTTGTTCATGAAATTGTTTAAAGGAATTTATTTCAGCGAGAAGAAGAATGACACGTTTTGTTTGTGTTTTTCTTAGACTGAGCACCAGGCCTGTTCCATTTGCGCCATTAACGAAACATGCCATGTAGCGGAAGCGGGTATATCTTGTGAAATAACGGGTAAGCATTACTTATCATTATTTCATTTCATTATGAAAACAGCATCTTTCACATAAACTAAATACTAAATACATTAACGGGGATCCTTCGTCAGCAACGAACACAAACAAGAGAGAAAAAGAAGCCGTCTCGGTTTTATTGAATCTGTTCATGAGAGGTAATATAAGATACAATATCTCAGGGTTCAAATTTAAAAGTAACACTTAATGCAAGTAGATTTTTGCAGATTGCAAGTAGAAATATTAGCGTTTGCTAAAATTTACGAGTAATAAAAGTAACTGGTCAAAAATTACAAAATCACAGACATGTTTTTCTCCATTTTCATGCACATGACAATCTGTAAGTTGATATAACATCTCAAAAACAGACTCAGTAAACCCGAGTATGTTACTTTTCCCCCTTGTGTGGGCTCTTGGCGTCAAATATGTTTACCTTTAAATAAGAATATGCCTTCAACCGGTGCTTGGGGAAGTGAGAGGTGTTGATAATAGTAAATCCAAGTCTGCAAGTGTTCTCCTTTGTTTGTGTTCGTTGCTTCCGTTTTCAGCATTTATAATGTTACACGAAGTGCACATAGAAGCCAGTTTAGGTAACAATGCTTAAGATATTTCATTGTAGTTGCTTCTTTTCTCTGTTTGTGTTTTGTAATAAAAATGCGATTGTGAACGCCGAGGTCAGAGATGATTCAAGCAATGCTTCCTGGTGTTACCTTGATATCATTTTCTGATTAATCAATAATATAGTGTTACCTATGCATACTTTTTAGAATAATGTAAACATGTTATTGTGTCATCCAAGGCCATTCATTTATAATTAGTAACACATAGCAGTTTCTGGATGAGTATATTTTTAAACGTTTTTGTTTATGATGTGATTCTTCAAACAACTGTCATTCAACTTTGTTTAAAAACACTATATCAGTCTTATTGGAATATTCTGAAGTTTCTATGATGTTCTATGACGTACTGTGGCGGTATAAATACAGCCTTCTGGGGTTTATATTTGTTTAGTATCTGGTTCAGTGCCTGGTTCAGTATTTGGATTGAGAATTTCAGTATAAAGTGAACACATTGGATGCTTTTAATTATACATATATTGTGAGAGGATAAATATGATTGAGCTCATCTATAATAAAAGAGGATTGGATTATATGGACTATTGTGAATAATTAAACCAGGAACGACACGAACTAAAATTGGATAAAAGGGACACTTGACAATTTAGATTACAATTTAGATTAAAGGGACACTTGCCAATATTATTTGGACTTTATTCTTATATCAGATTTTAAAGAAATACTGGATCTAATTTATGTATATTCTGCAAGTGAATATTTTTCATTGCAGTATTTGAATAAATGTGTTGATTATATTTTTAAAAATAGCTGTTGCTGGTTTTGTTCTCTTTCTTGTTACATTTTACCGGTAATACTGGGACTATACATATAGATTTTGTTTTTGTAATTTTGTAATGCGTACATACAATTTTGAAAAGTTGGTTTGTTAAAGTTCTCCGGCCATGTTTTGTTTCATAAACATGTTTATGTTTATTTAAAACGAAATAAATAAACAACACTAGATATTTTCAATTCACACATTGCAATATCTGTGAAAAGTGAGAATAAGATTTTATTTGATGACGTAGAAAACTTTGAACAGGTAAATTAATCCATAGGTAAATGTATTTATCAATTATCTGGCTATAGTTGTGCAGCTATACAATTTAGACCTCATTTCCCCGTGCAGTCACGCAGTGGTAAAAGTAGTATCTACGTCATGCAAATAACACTTATTTTTACATACAACTTAGTAGCAGTTTTAAATACATAATTCTCTACGGGACTATCAAGAAATGTTTATATGATGTTTAAGAGTTAAATTTGTTAATTGATAATACTACAACAAGGGTGGCCATTCACCTTTAAAAGCAATACGGCATGTTCCGCGTCTGACGATACTGATACTTACAGCTGTTTATGTTTCTGTTAATTGAATCAGAATGCAAACTTTCTGAGCCTTTGTATGCGTTGATGTGAAATTTCAAGGTACTATGATTTGTACCCTTTGAACGTGTTTGTCTTGGATTGCTTTCCAAACATAAGTATTCTGTTTTAGGTTGTGGACTACCAAAGAGTCGACCAAATACAAAAATGTATGGTAACCTATACTCCATCGGCAGCAGACTTGTGTACAAATGTGACGAAGGCTATAGTATGAATACGATCTCTACGAGCCAGGTTACCTGTATGCCGGATGGAACATGGACCAGGGTAAATGGTGCGATCATGGAATATTTCATTTCCAGATCATTAAAATGCAGCAAATATACTCCCAACTTTTCATATATTTCACTTATCGAAATATGCACGGATTGCCTTGTCAGGTATGCAAGAAAAGACTTTCAAGTATATCCGTCATTTTACCGGGGCTAGATATTTCCATCCTAGAGTGAGATGGAAATATATAGCTCCGGTAAAATGACGGATTTCCTTGTCCGGTATGCAAGCTAGCCCGGTAAACCGTCATCTTATATGCATACCGGACAAGGATATCCGTTATTTTACCGGGGCTAGATATTTCCATCTCACCCTAGGGTCGAGATAAAATGCACGCGCGCCAGCATCCGGTGTGCAGGAAAACATGCAAAACGTTAGTAGCTGGCGGCGTCAACGCACAACATGTCTCTGATATGCAAGAAAAAGAATCTATCATGAGTATTCGGTTCAGATAGGGAATTCCAACCCTCATACTGACGTCATATCGAATTTTCAAATTCATCACTGATATTCGGCAGGTGCCCTCCTGATTTTCCAGGACTTCTTTCGCGGTGAAGTAATTCGGTGTGTACATGCACTACTGAAACATAACGCGTTCTAATTAAATTATTTCCTGTTATCTAGGCATTGCCTATTTCATATTACTTCTAAATGAAGTCAATGTCATGCACCAGAACAAATTCTTCACACGATTCTTCCATACGTACAAGGATTGTCTTTGTTGAATATCGTCTTCACTGGCGTGTCCTGCGTGATGGCAATCTCCACGCAGAGTTATCGTTCCTTTCACTCACATATATCTCTGCCAACTGCTAAATTACAAGATTTTGGTAAAACCTGTTAAATTGGAATATGTTTGCCTGACGCTTATTTATTTCTTGTGTAAATATAATTTTCAGAATATCTGCAGATTAAATGTTGCAAGATTTGAAATAATGCATGAAAACAATTTAGTTTTAATCGGGACTATTTTACTACAAAACTAATACGTACTGAGGTCTCCTCAATCGATACGCATATGAAAACATTTCAAACCGAAGCTCGCTAGCAGAAAATTACTAAAAAAAATTAACTCATAGAAATAAAAATTGAAATTATTTAATATAGGTCTATATTTATCTTTGCAGATCACGCAAAATGATTTTTATAAACATCGTCATAACTTTTTTGAATAATCTCGTGACCTAACCGTTCGCCTTACTTCCTTTGACGTTGACAGAGTCAAATGAGGAAAGAGTGTACTCAGGGTAGAGATTGGCGTGATGGAGACCGCCATATTTGACCGGACTACTTTTCCCCTCATAATTCCAAGCGCCAAACACGAGAGATGATCTAATATCGATCGATGGAGAGAATGTTCCAACCCTCGGAATAAGCGTTTTAATCGGAACCTCGGCAAAGCCTCGGTTCCGATGAAAACACATACCTCGGGTTGGAATTCCCTATCTTCACCGGACACCTATGAAGGATTCTTATATTCCATCCCCCATGTAAAACGTGAATAGCCTTATCCGGTATGCAAGAAAGCCTGATCTTACAAACGGGGGAAGATAAAATTCACGCGCTGATATCAACAATGGCAGCTGCATGACGTCAATGTGTAAATAAACATGCGAAACGTTAGTAGTTGGCAACGTCAACGCGCAGAATGTAAATGATATGCAAGAAAAAGAATCAATCATGGGTATCCGGTTCAGATAGTGAAATTCCAACAATCGGCATAACTGTTTTAATCTGAACCTCGGCAGAGTCTCGGTTCCGATAAAACAGTTATACTTTGTGTTGGATTTCCCTATCATCACCAGATTCCCATCAAAGATTGTTATATTATTAGCACCAGTCTGACGTTTTTTGCGTGGTAGGTTTAATATTTGGACAGTTCGTGTGAAATAGGCCGCTGTACGTGTTCAGCGTGCCGCAAATACGATGCGAGCATCAAAATGACATGGACACATTTTATTTCGGGTGAATGTATCGCATCTGTCTGGATGGGTAGGACTGACTTTACGAAAGAAATTACAAGCATGTTAAAAAGAGATGCATACTTTCTTTAAAAACAATTACAACGTAGTGCAATCGCATATCACAGCGTTCCAAGAAGATATAATTGGATATTTGCATAAAGATTTGTTCAGAACGTTATTTTCTTTTTCAGGTAGATCTTGTCTCTGTGGCTGGTACTCCTTTCGGTCGTCCTGCTATAAATTATCTACTCTTTACTTAAATTGGAACGATTCAAAAGTATGTCAGTCTTATATACACAGTAATATCACTAGTATACAACTATTTAATTCCTTAGAAGTCAATGATTAGAACTATTTATCAGAGGGAGTGACTACTGACCCGAGAAGGGTACTATTACACGAGGCTGCACGCCTCCAGTGTCCATTGACTCCTAAGGCATTAAATAGTTGTTTTAATATAATAAAATATAACAGGTTTGATTTTTTACTAATAAAATTAAAACAATTAATCTGCTTCCATTGTTAATTTAAACAAGCGCGTCACTGGCACAGATCGACCATTGCACGGTCACCTGACGCTTTGCTGTTTTTTAAAAAAAACGCGCGTCAATGACAAAGATGTACTATTGCACGCTAATTTGAACGTGATGAACTATTGAACGGTTGGCATATTTCAAATGAGAATGGTCAAAACTATTTAATCACACATGACTGCTTCTAGACCAATGAAAAACGCTTATATTTTATTATATATAATAAGTATCACTATAAGGTGAGTAGCAATACAGCAGCCGTTATTTAGCGTCCTTTCAAGGAAAGGTCAGATGGCAAATAGTCGGTATTATTGTATATCATAATATATAAACGGTTTTCATTGATCTAGAAGTAGGATTAAACGTAAAGAGTTTTTCCATCCTGAGTTTGCGCCAAACGCGTACTCTGTCAATAATGAAGCTTTGCAGGAATACTAGTTGTGTGTTACCTGTTTTAGTCTTTTTTCCGAAAGGAAAGATCTTACGTAGCCATGGACCATTCGATTAACAGCAGCATATTGTACATACAATATAAAGTGGAAATTCCCGTGTCGTGTTTCTTTTTCCTTTCAGTATAGTTACATGTACAAAGCTAACTTTAAAGCATGCCTGGTTATCAAGTTCCTGACAGGGGATATGGACATACATGCCACTCCTAATGTGAAGTATATCCCCCACCGCCGAACGGTTTGTATAGAAAAGTTCTCAGGTACGGAATGTGGGCCCGTGTCTCCTGTCAGGAATCAAAATAATGAATGAGGTCTGCCAGTCGTATGTTTTATAAACTCACATTAATTATCTCGATTTATTTACAGCATGAACAACTAATGTTCCATTGATTGACATAATATAAGAGCAGTCTACATATCCCCATTAGAAGAGTCATTGACTTACTATGCGATTAATCGACATATCCCCATTAGAAGAATGAATGACATACTATACGAGTAATCTACATATCCCCGTTAGAAGAGTCACTGACATATTATATGGGCTATCTACATATCCACACTAGAAGAGTCAATGATAAACTGTACGAGTAATCTACATGTACCCATTAGAAGAGTCAGTGACATAATCTACGAGCAATCTACATATCCAGAAGGGTCAATGACATACTATACGAGCAATCTACATATCCCCATTAAAAGAGTCAATAACATACTATACGAACTGTCTACATATCCCCATTAGAAGAGTCAATCACATACTATACGAGCAATATACACATCCCCATTAAAAGAGTCATTGATATACTATACGAGCAATATACATATCCCCATTAAAAGAGTCATTGATATACTATACGAACAGTCTACATATCCTATAAGAGTCAATGACATTCTATACGAGCTGTCTAAGATCCCCATTAGAAGTGTCAATGACATGCTATACAAGCAATCTCCATATCCCCATTAGAAGAGTCATTAATAAACGAGCAATCTACATATCCCCATTAGAAGAGTCAATGACATGCTATACAAGCAGTCTACATATCCCCATTAGAAGAGTCATTAATAAACGAGCAATCTACATATCCCCATTAGAAGAGTTAATAACAGACTATACGAGCTGTCTATATATCCCCATTAGAACAGTCAAGGACATACTATACGAGCAGTATAAATACCCCCATTAGAAGAGTCAGATACAGATATACTGTACGAGTAATCTACATATCCCCATTAGAAGAGTCATTGATATATTATATAAGCAATCTACATAGCCCAATTAGAAAAATCAATCGGTGATGACCTGCTTTAATGAAGTAGATACAAAACTATTATGTTTTATGTACGGTGGCGTCTGTTAAGTTTTCGGTCTTTAAAAAGGATGAGCAATTAGAAAACACAAACATTTGCATTTTAAAACTGGAGAGATTTTTAAATAAATAACGAAGTTCAATAACAACTTCATCTTACCGCCATTTTTCTGAAAAGCTGAACTGAGTTAGAAATAGACGGTGAGCACCTTGCCCAGAAAGCTAAAGCTATCCATCCAACAGTGATAAGCAAATTATTTAACTTTTTCGACACAATTCTTTTTATCCATTTTAGGCAAAGTGTGAAGAAGACGGGGCACATCTTGTAGACAGCTCATCTAAGGAAGAAATGGACTTTTTGAAAACAACATACGCAAACACAGGCCAGAGTAAGTATACACGTGATTATCAGCCAGGTATGGCGAAAATGTGTGTCTATATGTGTGAAACAGCGTGCCGAATGACTTGAGGTGGGTGGATAAGAATACGGATTTCATCCGGCTGGTGCGCATATATGCTACACATGTAAGAGTGCTATCTTTGTAGAGTATATTTTTCATTTTCAGTAGGAATTTTTATTGATTTTGATTTATTTCTTATATCGTATAGGTTTTTTTGTGTTATGCTTTGCTTGTCTTTTACTAAAATGACCATTGGTCGGCCATCTTTGAAACAAGAAACCTGCCGCAAAGCAGCATTAATACATTGAATGATCTAGACTGAATCAGCAAAAGATACAAATTCTCATTTTCAAATAATTCCGGAAGTATGCGGAGATTCATTAGGACAAATCCGTCAAATGCATGTCTCAAAACAACTGTCATATGACGTCACACTATTGATGTCACGTCATGTTTGTGTTCTTAAGAAGGGTGAAAATATCGGACAGGGAAAGCAGCATTCAAGGACGACAGTCAACCACAAAACACAAAAACAAACACGCAAACAGACAAACGAAAAGGCAAAAGTAATAAAACATGCAAACGACATCACAAACACAAAAGGGTTGACAATAGGGCTACCGCATTGGAACGGTCAAGTTTGATGAGATTTCATTCGAACAAAGCCGTAAAATACAGATCTCGGTGTGTATTTTTCGCGAGGGGACACACTCGGTTCTTATTGTTTTTACGCCTCCTTTCGCTCGGCGTTCACATCATTATACCTCGATCTTGTTCGTGTACACCGTGCTTCGTTCTCTTTGTTTTAACGACAATGCTTCACTGGACGCTTAACTTGCCGTTAAACGTCAAAAACAGATAGAACATTCTATACATACACTGGCTTAGTCACCACTGACGATATGCCTTTTTTGTCTTCATACGCATACGCATAACCGCCAACGGATTACTTTATAATTCAATAAAATTCTGTAACAAATTATTTGTTTGTACAAACACAGGAGTTCATAGTTTAATAAGTGAAACCTAATGCTTTTATTTACCATCATTTTACCGTCTTAAAAATAACGCTTTCTCCTTCAAGACTGTTGAAGTACTTTCATTTTCGATTTATAAATAGGCATTATGCTAATTAGCCACGAGTTACTCACGAGGTAGCGACAAACTATTTAATAAATTATATCGGTCAACTTGTGACAGATATTGGTCTAATTATGGATCTGATACGGGTACGTATATAGAAACCTGTCAAAATTAGAAGATAGTGGCCAGTCCTCCCCAAAATATAACTCGCAGCAGACGGTATTATTGTTTACACCGCCATTGATTATCGGCATGCCTTGCGCAGAATCACACAGGTCAATCCCTCAGCGACACCTGTCAGACACAATGACAGATAGAAAGCTTCCCGGGCGCCATTCGCAACATCTCGTACACTGCTTCGCATGTATTACGCAGGTTTCCATATTGGTTACGTCATACTAGCGTGACGCGCGTCAGATTCCCGCCAAAACGAATTTGCATTCAAAATCAAAGTTATCTTCAATATTTTGCTATATCATTTAGCCGATTACTCAATCTATAGTTTATTTACGTGAAAGTAGTGATAAAACCTTCATCTGTATTGTAAATAACAAACATGCAACGCAAATCATACATCAACACGTGTGGCAAGCGGCCATAATGTTTATGTAGCAACAGCTTAGCAACAGTGCACTATTTTCTGTGCCGTTGCCTTCCGGCTAACAGAATGTTAAGATTTAGAATATACCGAAGCGCCGTGATATCCCGAAGAATGACGGAATTGGCCGAGCGTTCACGATTTCCGGGCGCATGCGCTTCGAGCAAGTGTTCTCGCCGGAAGTTTCTAAAAAAATCCAAAATCGATGGGATAGTAGGGTCAAGTGAATTTTTCAACCAAATACTTATTTTAGACACGAGCAATGTCAAACATATAGATCAACACCATTGATATGAAATACTATTGATTAGAAATAATGGTGCGCTTTATATTCGAAAGGTTTGGTACAATTTTACTCATAGTTGTTTGCTGTTTATGTGAACTAAATTGGTCCATATAATAGACCATTTATCCAGCGAGTGCAGACGAGACATCAATTCTGAATAAAATAACCCATTTTCTCACATCATCCAAATTTTGAAGTACACAAATGTACAAAAAAGCAAAGATTTTCTTTTAATGACATGTGGTAACATTGTTTAGTTGTATAATACGTTGGCTGCATGTTACCATTTACTTTAAAGTACATATTAGTATGCATTCTTCTTACACAGCGCTGTTTTGAGGGTTATAATTCTATAGGACATACACGGCATTTTTGCATATATTCATCCAATCAAATTGTAATGTCTCCATGATACTGTTTAAGTAAAACCTAAATTCGATAGAATCCTACATTCATCTTATTTCAGATATAACTCACTCTGAGACATAAATTCTTGCATATTTTACATATGTCTATTATTTTACTTTTTTCTTATTTATACTTACTTAAAATAAGTCCGAAACTGCGAATTTTAGGAAAACTTAAAACTATTGCAACACATGAAATTTCATAAAATTGCCTTTGGGGTTAAAGCAGACAAAAATAGACACAATTTACATCATTTACTTTTATGTGTGCAGACATATGGATAGGTGGTAATGACAGAGGTGAGGAAGGCACATTTCGCTGGTCTGATAACTTATTGCTTGAAGATGGCTTTACGCTGTGGAACGTAGGAGAACCTAATGATGAATACGACGCGGAGGACTGCGCACATATTGCACCGAGACAAAACTTCTTCTGGAATGATGGTCCGTGCGCAATAGATTATTGGAGCATTTGTGAATACGAATTAATTCAGTGAACTTTTGGTAAGGGTACACGAACTATGAACACACAGTGTGAAAACATTTTTTGGGGATGACAGGTAAACAATACTATTTACGATGAATCACACCATCGAATTAATATTTGATATGCATATAAACTTTGGTCAAACAAACGGTTAATTCAGTTAACAGGTTAAACGCCAGTAAAACTGAAGCATTTTTTTTCTTCAAAAAACAATATACAGCGTCGGCCTAATCTCATGTTAGATAGATATGGAAAAGTATTTGTGCCTCCACTTGTTGGGTTATATTCAGCTTCAATAAAATAACACGAATTGTTATAATACATGTCAATAATTGAATATATTTATGTCGACAAAACACGATATAATTCAACAAATGCAAAAAAGTATTTTCAAATGTTTGTTCATTTTACAGTAAATGTTTACAGTCGATTTTCGTGTACTTGACATGTTGTTCTTTCTTCATATCGCGTTTAAACAAAATCAATAACAAATATATCAACATTAGTAAGGTACTTTACGTAATGAGTAATATCTGATTTACATGAGATATTTATTTCAAGCTACGTACCTGTCTCTATTGTTAGGGTGAGAAATAACTCTACATTTGATCAAATCATAATCTTAATTAATCTAAAATAGTTTGAGAGATCGCTCACATGCCAAATTATCGGAACCAATCAGATTGCAGATCGTGGCATTTGTTATATACTATTTAATACCGCAAAAAACCAACTGCGCCGTCTACTGAACCGAAGGTTCATGATTCGAGACTTATATTTAAACCATACAACGTTAAGATATTTCAAAAAATATTATACGAAACTTCTACGGAATAAATCTGATTGGTTCCGACAATTTGACATTTGAGTACTCTGTATAGATATGACTTTTAAGAAAAATGAGTAAAAAATATATTTTTAAGGCCTAATAAACTGAACATTGTTGGAATTATGGGTAGGAAGGTCATCTTTTTGTTTTATTTGTTCTTTTATTTTTATAAGTAATAAATATAAAGACTTAAAGCTCGAGAACAATAAGATACCGATATATTTGAGCGGCAGACTTTAGTTGATATTTTTCTTTGTACAGAAAAGATGCACTAGCATTTTTGGGTGCATTATTTGTGAGTGTACTTGAATTTTCGGGCGCTGACAAACTGAACTATTGTCGGAATAGTTAGATCTGTTTTATTCTCAATAAAAACAGATCTCGCAGGTTTTAATTTTAGAGAGTGAGTGAAATCTTAAGCAGCAACATTTTTGTTTTCTTACATGTATATGTCATTTTGTTAATTCTCTCGCATATACAGAATACCAGATTGTTTAATTTGTTTCTTGTTGTGGGTAGAAGACGGGTTGGAGTGTGTGTGGGGAGAGTGAAGTCTGCTTAACTTAAATCCTTAAAGCTGCAGAGTCTCTATGTCAATCGATTTCTTCTTTGTAGGCGTATCTTTATTTGTAACTTCATTGTCACCAGCTCATGTCGAAATCGGGTATTTAAGCGAGCAAATATAACGCAGGACATCACCATTCAAGTTCAGACCATCGAACAGGCAGGACGTCTTGCGGGAATCTGGGAATCGTTCGCCCCATGTCCAAAAAGCTGCGCATCATGGTTATCACGTGAAGGTTATGGAGTATATTGTACATATGTTTTTATCCTGATTTTATCGTGGCCCTAAAGAGGGACGCTTAGACGACTACTGAAACTACTACGTTGGACCAGCGAGAAAACCCTTGCCACTTCAAGTCCCAGCAACTGACAAGAGGCTTCTACGATGGAACACAACGGCTCATTTAGGACCATCAACGTTGGAATAATCTTGCGAGATATACACTGGCTGTGGGCGTGGGTAGCTACCATTTTCGCGGCCAGTGTGTATACCGGAGGAGCCATCACCACGTTCACCAAGACGATGGACGACCGGATTGACCTACTTGATGGTGGCACTTCTGAAACTTCCTGATTGGCTAAAACCTTCCTAATCTACTTTCGAGCCGGCAATCGGATTGATCTAATCACAATTCTGAAGGCAATCCGATTGGCCAAAATCTTCAACTGAATCTACAATCCATTTGGACTTAGTCTTCTACTGTCAACATAATCAACTACAGGCTATCTACGTTGGATTCCTTCACTAATCATCTACTGCTGCTGTTCTACAGTAAACCACTTTGGACGACGCCCCTACTCCTAGACTCCACTCAACTGTAATTTTCTGTTGAAAAGCTCGCCAAAAGGCCTAGTGCCGTAGGGCGAGGGTAAACAAAAACTTCTACTCACTCGCAGACATCGACCAGTAACATTATGATTTACAGAAGAAAAATTGCCTCTTTCGGGTCTCGAACACACGACCTTCTGATTTTAAGTCAGGTGCTTTATCCAATGAGCTATAACGCTTCTTGAGAAAATGGTATACTAATTACCATTTATTAAGAGACAAAATAACTTAACCTATCTGAACGCAACTCAAGATAAATCAATAAATATATTACGGTGTTCCGTTAGGGCCATCGTACCATCGCGCATCGATCTTTATAAGTCGATGCGCGATGGTACGATGGTACGATGGCGATGGTAAGATGACGCGATGGTACGATGGCGATGGTACGATGGTACGATGGCGATGATACGATGGTCCATCGCGTCATCGCCATCGTACCATCGCACCATCGCCATCGTACCATCGTACCATCGCGCATCGACTTTAAACGCGATGATGCGATGGTACGATGGTACAATAGCCCATCGTACCATCGCGCAAGTCGCCATCGTACCATCTATATATTACGGTGTTCCATTAGGGCAATCGTACCATCGCGTATCGACCTTTACAAGTCGATGGGCGATGGTACGATGGTACGATGGCGATGACACGATGGTACGATGGCGATGGTACGATGACGCAATGGTACGATGGCGATGGTACGATGGCGATGATACGATGGTCCATCGCGTCATCGCCATCGTACCATCGCCATCGTACCATCGTACCATCGCGCATCGACTTTAAACGCGATGGTACGATGGAACAATGGCCCATCGTACCATCGCGCATCGACCATTTTCGTTTTTCTTTGATGTGCGCATGTCTAAACGGAGGGCGATGGAGCGATGGTACGATGGTACGATGGAGCAGGGAGCGATGTCATCGTACCATCGTACCATCGCGCATCGACTTTAAACGCGATGGTATGATGGAACAATGGCCCATCGTACCATCGCGCATCGACCATTTTTGTTTTGCTTTGATGTGCGCATGTCTAAACGGAAGGCGATGGAGCGATGGTACGATGGAGCAGGGAGCGATGCAACATCGCACATCGACTGCGATGGCACGATGGTACGATGGCGATGGCACGATGGTACGATGGCGATGGTACGATGGTCCATCGCGTCATCGCCATCGTACTATCGTACCATCGCCATCGTACCATCGTACCATCGCGCATCGACTTGTAAAAGGTCGATGCGCGATGGTACGATGGGCCATTGTTCCAACGTACCATCGCGTTTAAAGTCGATGCGCGATGGTACGATGGTACGATGGCGATGGTGCGATGGTACGATGGCGATGACGCGATGGACCATCGTATCATCGCCATCGTACCATCGCCATCGTACCATCGCGTCATCGTACCATCGCCATCGTACCATCGTGTCATCGCCATCGTACCATCGCCATCGACTTGTAAAGGTCGATACGCGATGGTACGATGGCCCTAATGGAACACCGTAATATATAGTCCATCTTGTCGCACGTGTAAATTAACATTCATCGCCATCGTACCATCGTACCACTATAGAATTTGCAGCAACTCTGCAGTTCTGCAGGTAAGAAGGTTTTAGGCCCATTCTCCATATGTTTCTTCATGTAAATGGGGGATGAGCCTGGCACGTTCATTTCTGTTAGGCGCCACGAAACCTTTCATTTGTTGGTGTGCCTTAAACCTCAATTCAATTCAATTCAGTGCAATCACATACGAATCGTATATGTATTCTGAAGCCGTATGTTTATCGATGTTACCTGTAGGCAAAATAAAAATGTGATATTTTACGCATCGATTTCTGCTTATATACCGACTTTTGGGGTGTCGATTTGAAACTACTTTACACGTGACTCATTCATATTCATGAGTTATTACCAGTTAAAATAGAGACTCTATAGCAAGTCCATGTAAGTGTACACATGAAACTGGATTATTAAACTTATATTTGTTTGACAGTAACGCACATCAAAATTCTTAGGATATTTTATGAATGAGACTCATAGGTAGTAGCTAGGTAGTGAGAGGAGAGTGCGAAGAGGCAAGGTTGTTACTGTTAAGCTTTTATTGGCGAAATTAGTTTTTGTTATCTGTTATTGAGAATATATATTTAATCTTTGTTACCTGTTATCATCAAATTCATCTCCCCCTCCGTCCTACATACAAAATTAATTATTAATTGTATCGAAGTACTTTGCCCACTACTAGTATCTAGGCAGTGCATATTTCATATTAAAATTTATTATAACTTTAAATGTAAACATATGTTCTTAATCAGTAAAAACCTTGCGTGTGGCAAATGTCCAGATCGTTTATGTAGCAACAGCTTAGCAACAGTGCACTATTTTCATATTAAAATTTATTATAACTTTTAATGTAAACATAATTATGTTCTTAATCAGTAACAATCTTGCGTGTGGCAAACGTCCATATCGTTTATGTAGCAACAGCTTAGCAACAGTGCACTATTTTCATTGCCTTTAGACACCGGCCCTGGGATATATCGAGTTTTTGCGAATGTGTATACTCGAAATATCGCTAATTACCAAACTTGTACCAAACTTATTTCTGTTCATGAAAGAAAGCTGGTAAGTTATGTTTTGCTTTCTACTGTTAATCTATTCTTTGTGACTTCATCATGAGTCAAGAAGCTGATCAAACACGAGACCGGACGTTTCAAAATGGCGGCCTCCACGATTTGGAGATGAAATTGAAGTTGGACGCATTATCGAAATTAGTAGTGTTAGTGAGTTTACCATATGTATTCGTGTGCATACGTGTACATGCGTGTAACCTGAAGCCCGACCTTGCCTTCGGTAGGTCGACCTGCCTTCGGTAGATCGAGCTTTGCCCTTATTAATTTTTTACGTTTAACTTTATACGAGAAGCAGCAAGTGACGTCAGCAAGTTTAACTGTTGCATCAATAACTGACATTGTAGCATGGTCACTGAAATTCCCTTTGTATTTTACAGTTGTAAATGGTTTAATTAAGAAATAAAATATTTCCAACGGGTTTATATTGTCCCATATCAATACCTGGTGGGTGGGATTTGAAGTTCATCGATACCAAGGGCCGCAGGTCCGCGGTTTCGATGTGTTTCAAGTCCCAAACACCAGGTTTTGAATTCGCACAATTTGATCTTGCACCAGGTTTTGATCTCGCTGGAAATATTTTATTTCTTATCTGACATGGCTTTTTATGTATCATGATACACATTTCGTCGCATGATACACATTTAATTTTAAATGTGGTGTTGGAACGTAGCGTCGCTTAACATAACGCATTTAGTATAGGATAGAGGCTAGCTGCCTCCATTTCGGTTTCTTAATGGTGAAGATTTCTCTTCATAGATTCTATCCGGCTTAGTGTTTAACCTAGATGTGTCGATAGTCTCTATATAGGTCACGTTCTAAACTGTGAAGAACGCTGGTAGTAAATTCTTCATGAATAAATGTAGCCAGTATTTTAAATTCTAAGCCATCTGATTGGTTTAAAAAGTAGGGTAAACACTAAATTGCCTTGTTGTTTTTCATCTGGCATTTAAAATGACGTCTCAACGATTAACGTGTGTTCTGGTGTCAGAGGTATTGTATATTTTTTTAAGACCTCCCCAATAACCAATCATGGCAACATTGAGTATTTTAAAAAACCATGTTAGATTTAAAAATAGGCCTTAACACATGTCAGGGTAAATGATGCACTCTAACTACCAGTTATCATAAGTTAGAGTATGGAAGACAGGTGAAATAGACATGCTACTAAAGAAAAAGAGTATTGTCTCATCCCGTTGGTTAATTCATCTCGATCACTGGCACTGGAACGGCAATACTATAACAAAATACTACACCCCTACTATCTATGTAACACATAGTAAGGATGCGGGTTTGACCAACCAAGTTCGAAGTCTGTATCTTTGTCAAATTAGATAATTGATTCAAATCCTTTACACCGTTCGTTAGGTCTGATTCCCATTTATCACAGCATATTCACAGTTCGTACAAAAAATCACTCTGTGTTGAGAAATTTAAGTAAAATCGCCGATTGCTACCATTACAATATTGCCTACTTATGTTTACTTCCGTTTGTACTCAAAGAAGTGACCCGATTGGACGATTTTCGGTTTCTGATTACGTATGTTTTTACCGTTAAAATAGCATCCAATCGGATCATTTCTTTGAGTTCAACCAGAAGTTGTGAAATTAATTTAATAGATATTTGTATTATCTTACTTCTGTTTGCTGACGATATGGTTTTGTTAGGTCTTACGGTACCTCAGGCGATTTACAAACATCATTGGATATGCTAAAATAATATTGTAACAAATGGAACTTAGAAGTAAAACTAAAAGTGTTGTATTTCGCAAACGTGGTGAACTTAAAATAAATGAACAATGGAAATATGGGAGCGAGATTATTGAAGTAATAAACGATTTTAACTATTTTACGGTAACATTTGACTATACGAATACTTTTATTCTAAATACAAATACACTATATGGTAAAAGTTTAAAGGCAAAAAATGCTGGTACTGCCAAGTTGAAAATACATTATACTAAACCGAAACAAGCTTTACAGTTGTTTGATGCATTTGTTTCATCCACTATAAATTACGGCAGTGAAGTTTGGGGCTTGTCAAAGCCTAAACCGCTGGAAAATTTAGATTTAAGGTTCTTGGGAGTATTGGGAGTTAGACTTTCCACAAGCAATTGTGCCGTTTATGTGGAACTGGGAAGATTTCCACTTTATATAAATAAAAATGTACGTCTTATCAAGTCCTGTTTTAAAAATATGTAATAGTGAAGATATCATTATAAAATATGCAAGAAAGTCTTCGTTACAAGATGTAGAAAAGGGATATATAAACTGGTTTCTTAAGGTTAAAATGTTGCTGGAGAAACATGATTTTATGTATGTTTGGAATAACTCAAATGTAGAAAATATCAATACATTCTTATGTATTTTTAAACAACGATTACTAGATGATTTTTTACAGGAATTCAGCGCCTAAAGTGATACGAATCAGGTACTTTGTATAAAGTAGTTAAAGAAAGCGTTGCGCCTGAACCTCACTTGGATATGTATTATCTCTAGGAGTTTACGCACATCTCTAACAAAATTGCGCTTATCGGCTCATAATTTACGTATTCATACTGGTAGATTCGGCAGAGAAAGAATAGAAAGAAATAATTGTGTATGTCAGCTTTGCAACTTAAATGAAGTAGAAGACGAGTATCATTTGTTTTATATGTCCCTAGTATTCAGAAAATTGTATTTAATGTGTTTCTATAGACATATACCTAGTATGTATAAATGTACGCTTCTCCTACAAAGTAATAACAAATCAGAAATACTCATGCTAAGGTAATTTATCAATAAAGCAGTTTTGCTTCGTATAAATTGTTTAAACAATAATAATACTTAATGGTGATCCAACTTATTTTTAAGCAAACTTGATTTTCTTGTTTGAGTGTAATTCCCTACTTTGTATTGTGATAAATGTTAGTTTCGCTAAGACTAATACGACTGTTAATATGAGTTCATCCGATGTTTATTATACGTTAAACATCTGTATTTATTTAATGCAATTTCTTTTGAATGTATTGTCATACACCATAATTATTCACGTTTTTTTTTTATTTGTTTCCCCTTCTTGGCGTTAAATTATGACGTTCGATAACTTTACATACTAATTCGAATAAGGCACTGCCTCATAGCGAGCTCAACTCCAAAAGCCACTGGACTGAAATGTAAAACAAGTTATGGACATTGACCTTAAAGTTTAGAACCAACTTCTTGCACATCCTATATTAATGCATGATATATAAACACATACAGTTTAGTCTCATTATCTGTGATTACGTTATTGGAAAAAACACAACAATTACATCACATTGACATGCGACTTTAAACTTTTAAGTAACCATTTGTTTAGTGTTAAACAACACATATGCAAATTAAGTGTTATCTTATATCAAGTGGTTTAGAAGTTACGACGCTGAAAAAAGAACCCCAAATTGTATATGCGGCTTACCACATGTACCGCAAATGAAAATATTTCAAAATTTAAGTCAAATTTGGTTAATATTTCAGAAATGGCGTTTACAAGTAGTTCTGGTTCGTGCTATTACTAGGTTTACATCTGGGTAGCACAGTTGATGTGATATGGTGGAATCTCAATTTTACAAATACGTACATAATTTATATATCATTACAACTGGAATTTTTAGTGGTAAATAATGTAATGTCTTACTTTTCAAAATCGGTTGAGAAATAAATATTTTGCTTAATTGTTGCTAGGGCAGCAGAAAATTAAAAAATCTCAAATAATTTTAGTTAGCCCTAACATTTTGCTATAAAACTTTCAGAGTGTCTTACTTTACATTTATCCAACACATTGAAATCATTTTTGGATACAAATTCTAAAAAAAAAAAAAATGTTTCATGCAGCAGAATTTTGCATGGAAAATGCCTTATCAGAAACAATTTTCGCACGTGAAATTGTTATTTCTCAGTCGATTATGAAAAGTTTTATTTACTACTAAAAATATCTGTTTCAATGATATACATCTTGTTTAGTTGAATTTTGTCTTAAAAGTCTAAAAAAACAATTGGCTGAAACAAGCGCCCCAAAGATAGTTATTTGACATGGAGTTTCAATGAAATTGTCTCGCCTTTCTTTAGTCTCATTTGGTGTTGTTTTTTTGTTGTTGTTTTTTTGTTGTTGTTTTTTTACATATGGACGTTTACAGTAGCCCCTAGTTCGTATCAAAAAACACTCTGTGGGGAGAAATTTAAGTAAATTCACCGATTGCCATCATTACAACATTTCCTACATAAGTTTACTACTTCCGGTTGTACATTTAGAATTGATCCGATTGGATGATATTTTTACGGTAAAAACATACGTAATCAGAAACCGAAAATCGTCCAATCGGATCACTTCTTTGAGTATAACCGGAAGTAAACATATGTAGAAAATGTTGTAATTGTAGCAATCAGCGATTTTACTTAAATTTCTTCCACAGAGTGCGAACTGTGAATATACTGTCGTCATTAATGGGAATCAGACCTAACGAACTGCGTAAAGGTTTTGAGTCAATTCGGTAATTTGACAAAGATATAGACTTCGATAAGAGGTTGGTCAACTTGGTGTCAAACATTCTTCAATATCATGTGTTATATAGACAGTAGACAGTAGCGGTGGTCGTATTGTTTATGCTCCCCGAAATTTTCGGGGGAGCATAATAGTCGCCGCTTTGTCCGTCCCCCGGTGGTCCGGAGCCTAACTTCAAAACTTAAAGAAGGGACTAGAATGAAACTTCCCACAATGATAGAGGGCAATGAGAGAAATGGCTGAGTGCAAGAACCGTAACTCTGTCATCATTCAGATTAGAGTTATTGCCCTTTGTAATTTTATGCTCAGAATTTTTGTCCGGAGCATAACTTTAAACTACTGATGGGACTGCAATGAAATCTCACACAATGATAGAAAGCAATAAGAGGAAATGCAGAGTGCAAGAACCGTAACTCTGCATTATTCAAATTAGATCTATTGCCCTTAGATGTATACTTAGAATATTTGTCCGAAACATAACTTAAAACTACTGATGGTACTACAATGAGATTTCAAACAATTATAGATGGCAAAGAGAGGAAGTGCAGAGTGCAAGAACCTTAATTCTGTCTTATTCAAATTAGATTTATTGCCCTTTGTAATTTTATACTTAGAATTTTTGTCCGGAGCATAATTTCAAAACTACTGATGTTACTGCAATGAAACCACACAATGATAGAGGGGCAATGGGAGGAAGTACAGAGTGCAAGAACGAAACGTAAATCTGTCTTATTTAAATTAGATTTATTGCCCTTTGTAGTTTTATACTTAGAAGTTTCGTTCGGAGCATAACTTCAAAACTACTGAGGGTACTGCAATGAAACTTCACATAATGATATAGGCCAATGGGAGGAAGTACAGAGAACAAGAACCGTAACTCTGTCATCATTCAAATTAAGAGTTATTCATACTGATCAACCGGCTGCAGGGAAATCAGATGGTTGCAGAGTAGTCAGATTGGCGAAATTGTTGGAAGTGGATGCTGGGGTCAGTATTTTTACTTTCTGTTGCGTATTTTGCTAAATATTTGGAAAATGATTATGAAGATTTGAAAAAGAATGACAGAGGAAGCTTTCACTTTAAAAATCCGGTAATAAAACGACGATTGTGCGTATAGCACCCTGTATAAATGTCGAAAGATTTGTAAAAACAATGGCATTTTCAGAATAAACACAAATTTGCAATTTTAATTCAATTTAAAAGCCTCGTCAAGATCGTCAATCCTTTCTGTATAACTGTACGAAGTAGCTCATAGAAATAATGAAAACTTTCCGAGTTATAGCATTTTACAGTCGACAGGTTAAAAAAAAATAGGAACTGGAATGTCAGATATGTTTTACAAGTCCGAACGGAAAAGTCAGATTGAACATTTCAGATGCGAACGGGAATGTCAGATTGTTTTAAGCATTTCTTTCGAGTTTCTGACGATTGCTAGCTGAACCACTGTACATTTTGGATTGAAACTTAACACGAGTACTTGTAATTACCTATAGATGTTTTCAGCGCACGCATTTAGTAAACATTGTGTTACCTTTTGACATATTGAACATAAATGTATTGTGGTAAATAGTAAAGGCAATGCATATGAAGACTAAATTCAAATGTTTTTGGAAAGTTGATGTGTGATTTTATGCCCCGGAAGGCTGGGCACATAGTAATCGCACCGTCCGTCCGTCCGTCCTTCCGTCCGTCCCACATTTCGTGTCCAGTCAATAACTGACATTTATGGAGGGATTTTCACGTAATCCAGGTCCGTAGCTCCAATGTTAAGGTCACCCTCAGACGTCAAATCATGCCATATAGCCCTGTATTTGATTTTAATTCAGGCCAAATAAAAAAATACCTGTGTTTCCGGTGGCCCGACCGACCCTATTTTTGTCACCACGACAAGATGATGTGTCGCTCGAAAAATCCAGGTCCGTACCTTCAATGTCATGGTCACACCACCCAATGCTACCCCACAATTGTGTTGTATTTTCATCACTGTAATATATATTATTCATAAACAAATTGTTTTTTGCCCCCCCCCCCCCCCACCTCCCCCACAATACTTGAAAACATACCTTTTGATTGTCAAATATTTTCTTCAAAAAGCTCCCCCCCCCCCTCCCCTCCCCCACCCCCAATAATTCAAACGATCCTACGCCCATGTATGATAGTGACCTATTCTTAAGAAAAATATTTAATCAATAAAGTAATTCCTTGAATTAAATGGTCAAATACAAACAGTATTGGTAGTCATAAATCGCCGCACTGCCCATTGGATTTCCATTACGAGCTAGCCACGCCCCTGAATAAACAAGAAATGTTACTGTAAGTAATGATATTTTTTGGAGCGGGTGTTAAACAAATATTTTAGGGAGTGTGTGGTGGGAGGGGTTGAGGGACAGGGAAATATCGGAAACGAAAACAATTTTTTTTTGTGGGGTGGGGGTGGGGGGGGCATAAGTTGGAGACCCGCTTTTGGGGGGTGGGGGGCACACAAATACTTTTATATGTATAATATATATTATATTGATGAAAATACAAAAACAATAGGGGGTGCATGGGGTGGTGTGACCTTGACCTTGAAGGTACTGACCTGGATTTTGCGCGTGACAGGTCGTCTTGTTGTGGTGAACACCTGTGCCAGGTTATATGAAAATCCTTCAGTGGATGACAAAGTTATAGATCGGACACGACCTTCATGACATAAAATCAATTATAGAGCCATATGGCATGATTTGTCCTCTAAGTGTGACCTAACCATGGAGCTAGGGACCTGGATTTTGCGCGCGACACGTCGTCTTGTGGTGTTGATTACTTGTGCCAGGTTATATGAAAACCCTTCAATGGTTGAGGCTAAAAGAAATATGTGTTTCCTATTGCATGCTCTAAAACGATAATGTAGATTGGTAGTCATTTTTTTAGCAAGATATTGTGAGATTCTATCTATCTAAAACCCTTTACAAGTTGATGATACAACTGAAAGTTTCTCTGTGATGTTGTCAGTTTACCAAGATATAAGACCTCCCCAGTTAAATTACGCATTTTTGTTACAAATAATAGGACACTTTAAACCAGAAGACGCTTGTTTAACATGCATTTTACTAATTAGTTCAATAGTTAATTGGCATCGCATAATTAACCTGAAAGAAAAACATTAAACTCTGAATGTATCATGACATTCCAGGCAAAGCATATGGCTTACCTAAATAGTTTCCACTTTTGCTATATAATTTGGTAATAATTTGCATATATCAGTGCCCAGTGGATTACAGAAAATATATAATGGTGTTATGTTTCACTTCCATCATATAAGCTATGGAATAAGTCAATGTTCAGAACAAATAGATTTTTTTTAATTTTTGCTTAAAACGTTCGCTTAAAAATAGGGTCGGTCGGGCCACCGGAAACATAGGTATTTTTTTATTTGGCCTGACTTAAAATAAAATATAGGGCCATATGGCATGATTTGACGTCTGAGGGTTACCTTGACCTTGGAGCTACGGACCTGGATTGTGCGCGTGAAAATCCCTCCATAAATGTCAGTCATTGACCGGACACGAAATGCGACGGAAGGACGGACGGACGGACGGTGCGATTACTATATGCCCACCTTTCGGGGGCATAAAATCACACACCAACTGTTCAAAAAATATTTGAATTTAGTCTTCATATGACATTTGAGGTTGCATTGCCTGTACTATTTACCACAATACATTTATGTCCAATATGTCAAAAGGTAACACAATGTTTACTAAATGCGTGCGCTGAAAACATCTATAGGTAATTACAAGTACTCGTGTTAAGTTTCAATCCAAAATGTACAGTGGTTAAGATAGCGATCGTCAGAAACGCGAAAGAATTGCTTAAAACAATCTGACCTTCCTGTTCGCATCTAAAATGTTCAATCTGACTTCTTCGTTCGCACTTGTAAAACACATCTGACATTTCGGTTCGCTGGTTTGTTTTACCCTGTCGACTTTAAAATTCTATAACTCGGGAAGTTTTCATTATTTCTATGAGCTACTTCGTACAGTTATACAGAAAGGATTGACGATCTTGACAAGCGTTTTATTGCGAATATCAGTTCGTTATTTGTGTTTATTCTGAAAATGTCATTGTTTTTACAAATCTTTGTACATTTATACAGGGTGCTATACGCACTAACGTCGTTTTATTTTGCTTAATTGTTGCTAGGGCAGCAGAAAATTAAAAAATCTCAAATAATTTTAGTTAGCCCTAACATTTTGCTATAAAACTTTCAGAGTGTCTTACTTTACATTTATCCAACACATTGAAATCATTTTTGGATACAAATTCTAAAAAAAAAAAAATGTTTCATGCAGCAGAATTTTGCATGGAAAATGCCTTATCAGAAACAATTTTCGCACGTGAAATTGTTATTTCTCAGTCGATTATGAAAAGTTTTATTTACTACTAAAAATATCTGTTTCAATGATATACATCTTGTTTAGTTGAATTTTGTCTTAAAAGTCTAAAAAAACAATTGGCTGAAACAAGCGCCCCAAAGATAGTTATTTGACATGGAGTTTCAATGAAATTGTCTCGCCTTTCTTTAGTCTCATTTGGTGTTGTTTTTTTGTTGTTGTTTTTTTGTTGTTGTTTTTTTACATATGGACGTTTACAGTAGCCCCTAGTTCGTATCAAAAAACACTCTGTGGGGAGAAATTTAAGTAAATTCACCGATTGCCATCATTACAACATTTCCTACATAAGTTTACTACTTCCGGTTGTACATTTAGAATTGATCCGATTGGATGATATTTTTACGGTAAAAACATACGTAATCAGAAACCGAAAATCGTCCAATCGGATCACTTCTTTGAGTATAACCGGAAGTAAACATATGTAGAAAATGTTGTAATTGTAGCAATCAGCGATTTTACTTAAATTTCTTCCACAGAGTGCGAACTGTGAATATACTGTCGTCATTAATGGGAATCAGACCTAACGAACTGCGTAAAGGTTTTGAGTCAATTCGGTAATTTGACAAAGATATAGACTTCGATAAGAGGTTGGTCAACTTGGTGTCAAACATTCTTCAATATCATGTGTTATATAGACAGTAGACAGTAGCGGTGTCGTATTGTTTATGCTCCCCGAAATTTTCGGGGGAGCATATAGTCGCCGCTTTGTCCGTCCCCCGGTGGTCCGGAGCCTAACTTCAAAACTTAAAGAAGGGACTAGAATGAAACTTCCCACAATGATAGAGGGCAATGAGAGAAATGGCTGAGTGCAAGAACCGTAACTCTGTCATCATTCAGATTAGAGTTATTGCCCTTTGTAATTTTATGCTCAGAATTTTTGTCCGGAGCATAACTTTAAAACTACTGATGGGACTGCAATGAAATCTCACACAATGATAGAAAGCAATAAGAGGAAATGCAGAGTGCAAGAACCGTAACTCTGCATTATTCAAATTAGATCTATTGCCCTTAGATGTATACTTAGAATATTTGTCCGAAACATAACTTTAAAACTACTGATGGTACTACAATGAGATTTCAAACAATTATAGATGGCAAAGAGAGGAAGTGCAGAGTGCAAGAACCTTAATTCTGTCTTATTCAAATTAGATTTATTGCCCTTTGTAATTTTATACTTAGAATTTTTGTCCGGAGCATAATTTCAAAACTACTGATGTTACTGCAATGAAACCACACAATGATAGAGGGCAATGGGAGGAAGTACAGAGTGCAAGAACGAAACGTAAATCTGTCTTATTTAAATTAGATTTATTGCCCTTTGTAGTTTTATACTTAGAAGTTTCGTTCGGAGCATAACTTCAAAACTACTGAGGGTACTGCAATGAAACTTCACATAATGATATAGGCCAATGGGAGGAAGTACAGAGAACAAGAACCGTAACTCTGTCATCATTCAAATTAAGAGTTATTCATACTGATCAACCGGCTGCAGGGAAATCAGATGGTTGCAGAGTAGTCAGATTGGCGAAATTGTTGGAAGTGGATGCTGGGGTCAGTATTTTTACTTTCTGTTGCGTATTTTGCTAAATATTTGGAAAATGATTATGAAGATTTGAAAAAGAATGACAGAGGAAGCTTTCACTTTAAAAATCCGGTAATAAAACGACGATTGTGCGTATAGCACCCTGTATAAATGCCGAAAGATTTGTAAAAACAATGGCATTTTCAGAATAAACACAAATTTGCAATTTTAATTCAATTTAAAAGCCTCGTCAAGATCGTCAATCCTTTCTGTATAACTGTACGAAGTAGCTCATAGAAATAATGAAAACTTTCCGAGTTATAGCATTTTACAGTCGACAGGTTAAAAAAAAATAGGAACTGGAATGTCAGATATGTTTTACAAGTCCGAACGGAAAAGTCAGATTGAACATTTCAGATGCGAACGGGAATGTCAGATTGTTTTAAGCATTTCTTTCGAGTTTCTGACGATTGCTAGCTGAACCACTGTACATTTTGGATTGAAACTTAACACGAGTACTTGTAATTACCTATAGATGTTTTCAGCGCACGCATTTAGTAAACATTGTGTTACCTTTTGACATATTGAACATAAATGTATTGTGGTAAATAGTAAAGGCAATGCATATGAAGACTAAATTCAAATGTTTTTGGAAAGTTGATGTGTGATTTTATGCCCCGGAAGGCTGGGCACATAGTAATCGCACCGTCCGTCCGTCCGTCCTTCCGTCCGTCCCACATTTCGTGTCCAGTCAATAACTGACATTTATGGAGGGATTTTCACGTAATCCAGGTCCGTAGCTCCAATGTTAAGGTCACCCTCAGACGTCAAATCATGCCATATAGCCCTGTATTTGATTTTAATTCAGGCCAAATAAAAAAATACCTGTGTTTCCGGTGGCCCGACCGACCCTATTTTTGTCACCACGACAAGATGATGTGTCGCTCGAAAATTCCAGGTCCGTACCTTCAATGTCATGGTCACACCACCCAATGCTACCCCACAATTGTGTTGTATTTTCATCACTGTAATATATATTATTCATAAACAAATTGTTTTTTGCCCCCCCCCCCCACCTCCCCCACAATACTTGAAAACATACCTTTTGATTGTCAAATATTTTCTTCAAAAAGCTCCCCCCCCCCCTCCCCTCCCCCACCCCCAATAATTCAAACGATCCTACGCCCATGTATGATAGTGACCTATTCTTAAGAAAAATATTTAATCAATAAAGTAATTCCTTGAATTAAATGGTCAAATACAAACAGTATTGGTAGTCATAAATCGCCGCACTGCCCATTGGATTTCCATTACGAGCTAGCCACGCCCCTGAATAAACAAGAAATGTTACTGTAAGTAATGATATTTTTTGGAGCGGGTGTTAAACAAATATTTTAGGGAGTGTGTGGTGGGAGGGGTTGAGGGACAGGGGAAATATCGGAAACGAAAACAATTTTTTTTTGTGGGGTGGGGGTGGGGGGGGGCATAAGTTGGAGACCCGCTTTTGGGGGGTGGGGGGCACACAAATACTTTTATATGTATAATATATATTATATTGATGAAAATACAAAAACAATAGGGGGTGCATGGGGTGGTGTGACCTTGACCTTGAAGGTACTGACCTGGATTTTGCGCGTGACAGGTCGTCTTGTTGTGGTGAACACCTGTGCCAGGTTATATGAAAATCCTTCAGTGGATGACAAAGTTATAGATCGGACACGACCTTCATGACATAAAATCAATTATAGAGCCATATGGCATGATTTGTCCTCTAAGTGTGACCTAACCATGGAGCTAGGGACCTGGATTTTGCGCGCGACACGTCGTCTTGTGGTGTTGATTACTTGTGCCAGGTTATATGAAAACCCTTCAATGGTTGAGGCTAAAAGAAATATGTGTTTCCTATTGCATGCTCTAAAACGATAATGTAGATTGGTAGTCATTTTTTTAGCAAGATATTGTGAGATTCTATCTATCTAAAACCCTTTACAAGTTGATGATACAACTGAAAGTTTCTCTGTGATGTTGTCAGTTTACCAAGATATAAGACCTCCCCAGTTAAATTACGCATTTTTGTTACAAATAATAGGACACTTTAAACCAGAAGACGCTTGTTTAACATGCATTTTACTAATTAGTTCAATAGTTAATTGGCATCGCATAATTAACCTGAAAGAAAAACATTAAACTCTGAATGTATCATGACATTCCAGGCAAAGCATATGGCTTACCTAAATAGTTTCCACTTTTGCTATATAATTTGGTAATAATTTGCATATATCAGTGCCCAGTGGATTACAGAAAATATATAATGGTGTTATGTTTCACTTCCATCATATAAGCTATGGAATAAGTCAATGTTCAGAACAAATAGATTTTTTTTTAATTTTTGCTTAAAACGTTCGCTTAAAAATAGGGTCGGTCGGGCCACCGGAAACATAGGTATTTTTTTATTTGGCCTGACTTAAAATAAAATATAGGGCCATATGGCATGATTTGACGTCTGAGGGTTACCTTGACCTTGGAGCTACGGACCTGGATTGTGCGCGTGAAAATCCCTCCATAAATGTCAGTCATTGACCGGACACGAAATGCGACGGAAGGACGGACGGACGGACGGTGCGATTACTATATGCCCACCTTTCGGGGGCATAAAATCACACACCAACTGTTCAAAAAATATTTGAATTTAGTCTTCATATGACATTTGAGGTTGCATTGCCTGTACTATTTACCACAATACATTTATGTCCAATATGTCAAAAGGTAACACAATGTTTACTAAATGCGTGCGCTGAAAACATCTATAGGTAATTACAAGTACTCGTGTTAAGTTTCAATCCAAAATGTACAGTGGTTAAGATAGCGATCGTCAGAAACGCGAAAGAATTGCTTAAAACAATCTGACCTTCCCGTTCGCATCTAAAATGTTCAATCTGACTTCTTCGTTCGCACTTGTAAAACACATCTGACATTTCGGTTCGCTGGTTTGTTTTACCCTGTCGACTTTAAAATTCTATAACTCGGGAAGTTTTCATTATTTCTATGAGCTACTTCGTACAGTTATACAGAAAGGATTGACGATCTTGACAAGCGTTTTATTGCGAATATCAGTTCGTTATTTGTGTTTATTCTGAAAATGTCATTGTTTTTACAAATCTTTGTACATTTATACAGGGTGCTATACGCACTAACGTCGTTTTATTACCGGATTTTTAAAGTGAAAGCTTCCTCTGTCATTCCTTTTCAAATCTTCCTAATCATTTTCCAAACCTTTTAGCAAAATACGCAACAGAAAGCAAAAATACTGACCCCAGCATCCACTTCCAACAATTTCGCCAATCTGACTTCTCTGCAACAATCTGACTTCCCTGCAGCGGGTTGATCAGTGTGTTATTGCCCTTTGTAATTTGATACTTGTAATTCTTGTCCGAATCATAAGTAAAAAACTACTAATGGAACTGAAAATTGAAAACTGCTGGGTGCTACAATATACATAAAATTATGATACGTTGAGGATACATTTCGGGGAGCATCCATCGGTTCGACCGATTTTCTTGTTTATTCATGTTTTTATATAATATTTGTGGCTCAAGTGCCATTGGCATTCTAAGCTTATACGTTTGTGTCAGAATATAAAAGAGATGAAACGTTGAATACACCATTTGGTAAAGTACTATTAATCAAGCATCTAAGATTATCGAGAGAAAAATCTTACGTACGTTGGTGTTTTTTTGTTAGATACTAAGGGATTTACCTGTGTTTTGACTTTTTTTACCATGTTTTTCCCCATAATATTTACTCTACTCGCTGAGCTCGTTATAAATAAATCAGTCAGTGCCCGATAAAGCAAAGTTTATTATGTCACCCCTTTATCAGGCACAAAAGCGGCCACTAGTAGCGATTAACCTATTTTATTCGCACGTTTTTCCACGCACATAAGAGTCAACGTTTGGATGACGTCATGTTGTAAATTGTTGGCGTTGTGATACGTTACATTTGGTGACGACATTTAAAACTTCTCTTCTTTTTTTCTATAATGGAAAGTATCTTCTATTGCAATCGGATTTCAGTAGTTACTCATTTTCATTATTGTCTTTAAAGGGAACGGAGGCGATCTAGAAGAGTGATTGGTGCAATTAAAAATACAAATTCATATGAAATATACATAGTACAAAAAAAAAACATGTTACCACCGGATTAATTATTGTTAATTAAAGTGTTTGTCTGCAAATCTCGGCGTGACGTCTGCGTTTTGTTGCTAATTCATACATAATAATTTAAATGGGAACTATATTGCTAACAGCGAACAGTGGTACATATTATTCAAAAACAATGTACTTGTATCACGAAACAAAAACTTATAAGAGCCCTAAAGCATCATATGAATTACTACTAATGATTTATCTTACAAAACTAGCCAACTCGTCTAGTTTTCCACACCAAAGTTTGAAACTTATTTCATTAACAATAATTAAATCGTACGTATAATGCGTCCTGTTAGTGCCTAATATGAAGATTTGAATATGAATTATATAGACCGACACGCATAATGCTTTCAAATCGCCTCCATTCCCTTTCAGATCGCCTTCAATCTCCTTACAATGAGCTCCTCTGTGTCCGAGGCGTTAACCGCGTTGCGTTGTTAACCTTCTCACCTCACCGTTGTGGGTTCGAATCTCAGTGGGACCTCGACTTGAGTGAGGAAGTGTCGATTCTTACGGATGGTGGGAGGTGTTTAGTACTTGTTCTACCCAATACAAGTTGGTGATATGCCTCCACCGCAAAAATAATCGACTGAATATATAACCTTACATGCGTTGAAAATGACGTAAAACACCATACAAACAAACCAATCCTCTTAACAGATATTGCAATCTCGGTCGTTCCTTTATGCTTATTAATTCGCGGAACCAATCCGTCTAGCGGAAAGTGGCATATAGGTGTATAGTATGACATGTTTCTTACTCATTTATTTTTCATACACACATTTAGTAGAAGTCGTGGTTTAATGGGTTTCCACTTAAAAATTCACGTTTCTGGACACAAGCGACTGCATTTTCATATATAATATATTATCTTCACAAAAGCAAGATAGCTGGCAATCGATAAATTGTTTAATTTATGTATAAACATGCATCCATAAAAAATATGCACCCTATGCATTTTATATAGACCTGCATCAATATATTATCAAATATGCAAAATTGTATGCATTTTATTTATATGCATGCATGAGTATGATTTCAAGTATGCGCCATCTTGTATTTCCTATATATATATATATACATGTATCAGTATTTTCTCAAATATATACACAGTTTTGCAGATACGCACAGATACGCACAGATAAACAGACACGCACGCACGCACGCACGCACGCACACACACACACACATTTTTCTAGTCTGCTGGATATGTATGCATTACTTTTTTTTTTTGGTGGGGGATGGGGGTTGGTGGGTGTGCCAAATGGAAAAGGGTAATACAATACATGTTCTAGAACTTAAATATATACATAAACAAGTAAATCTATAATACATGAATCATAGCATGGGAGTACGGACAAGTTTGTAACTCAGTGAAAGGATGATACTATCAGTTTTTAGCATGACATATTAGCAAGAATTAGACCAATCAATGATCAGTCAAGTGACACTTTTCATCAATTGGGGAGGTGACAAAATGTTGCTCAACCGTCTTTAGTACTGTATAAATAAAACAATGAAGATATAATTATATTAAAAGCATTAGTTTACGTGATCAGTTGTGTGTTTCTTCTTTTGTTTTTGCTTGCTTTCAAAACGCCAGTGTGGATGTATGTATTATATACAGTAACAAACAGTTTGATATTTCACCATAATGTCTATAACGCTATATAATGTATGCCCGCTTCATTTTTATGGCAGTGCATATAGATATGAAATACTTTTTTAACACAAGTATAATTGTTATGAGCAATTCTAGCAAACGTTTTTATTTTAAAGCTGTGGTTGTCCGAGAACAAAGTTTGTACAGCTCAGTAAGAGTTCCAGATTCCCCGCCAGGACTCGAACCTGGATATCTTTTCTCGAAAGAAAAGCATGCTTTCTTACACTGTAGAGATGTTCCCAACAGCACAAACAAAGCGTACAAAAAAAAAATCTTCCGAGTTAAATTTAGCATAAACATATTTTACTTCAAATAGACTACAAATACTATGTATATTTACATCCTTAAACCCTTCCATTCTCTACAAAAAACCTAGTATTTTACGTAAGTCGTCTGTTAAAGTTTGCCTAATTTAGACGATATGGCCTTCGTTTTTAACATTATACTTGGCCAGCTTGTTGATACAATGAAAGCTTGAACAAGTTTGAAAAACAGCTAAATTGGATTAGTAACGCCAGCGTTATGATCTTTGATATATTAAACATGCTATATATTGCTTTGTTAAATATTTAGCTACTTCATTTTTCATCTTTACACCAAGCATCTGTTTATATAACGTGGCTGGCATGTTTTGGGCCGCCCATGAATCTTATGAATTGTCCATGAAAAAGCTTTATTCACGTTCGCCAAAATAATTTCATTTTCTTCACTATATGTCATAAATCAATATAATATTTCCAGGATGGTTCAGACTTACACCTGTTAATCATGTTCAGTGATGAAATGTTTTTAGAGTAAAGTGCGCTTAAAGCTATACATTCTACATGTATATGACAACCGGTGCTAACTCACACAAATCAATTATTCAGGGATGAAGTAGTTTATGTACGATACTCACTCGAAAATCTGCATACAGTATATGACAGAAATGATCACGTTTTACCCAACCTGCATTCAGGTTACTACAATTTACGACACGCCAACAAGTAAACATGTTATTTTAATATGGATTTTGTAGATTTAAGCAGTGTCATGGGAGGAGAGAGTGAGAAGGTTCAATCCCCGAATGTTTTAAACCGGGTTCATTCTAAATAAAGAAATTTCTGCCAGGCTATATCCTCTAACAAAGTAGGCAGTAATAATAGGCAACATAAGTACAACACAATAATGACCATGTATATAAGAATATACAAATACTTAGAATAACACAAAGCAAGTACTCAAGGACTTGACAGAAGCCAGAGCAACAAAATAACACATCCAACACGACGTCGTAAAAGTATACATTATCTTGATATAACGTCACAACAAAAGGCGCACCCTCGACAGCATCACCTACGTCACACTGTAGCAACACAGAGTATACAAAAACTCGGATCATAGTCTAGATTAGTTCCGCAATGTGAAGTTCCTTACGTCACGTTCTACATTGACGGAAAAAAATATTTTGCAAACTGGGTTATGAACCAGAACTAAGTCTAGATGATCTGCGATGCTTGCTTGTTTTCAGGAAAAACGTCTAGAACAGTTCTCCTAAACAAAGTTTGTCTTTTGTCGAAATTCTGGTATCATTTCTGATTCGCTGAGACAGAAACTCCTGCTCATTTGCAACATATCGTACACTGCTTCACAGCATTGCCGGGTCCCAAAGAATGACGGGATTGGTAGAGTTTTGACGATTGACACCAGCTGTCCAAGATTTACAGAAAAGCAGCAACACAATAAATGCGGATGGTCAGAAATACTTTAATAAAAAGATAATAATTATCCATATTTGGTAAGAAAAGAACAGTCGAATCGTTACGGTCACGTGCTTCCGGTTTCAAATTTGTTTCTGCACAAACGGTCAAGACGTTTGGATTTACTATCAAGCGTCGAAGATGATCAAGACTACTCGGATCATCAAAACGGTATAATTGTAGCCCGATAGAGGAGTTCTACGATGCCCTAGGTCACCTGTAAGTATGTATGGAGGAGGCGGTTGTCTTATTCCCTCATGGGACATCCGTCTATTCTCTTGAAATCCTGACTTTAACCGGAAGCAGAAGATTAAGATAAGAAAAGAAGAACCTATTAGCAACAGTAGGCACTGATCAATCTCTACCCAGAGTTGTCGTTCTTTGCATGCACATACAATCTCTGTCAATGTCTCAGAAATACCAAGAATCTTGGCAAACGAGGAAAATGCAAAACAACATAGTGGTTCTTATTTTTTCTGATTCATCTTTATATGAAATATTTTAATTAACAATTTAAACACGTTTTCTCTTCTTCTTTTTTATTAAAACCGTAAATTAGGAACGGAATTATATTGCGGTAGAATAAAGGAGTGTACTTTGGCGTATCACTCCGCCGTCACAACATTCAAAATGGACGACCTTGACAGAATTGTAGAAAAGTATAAACACAATTTTCAGCTGAAAAGTAAACAGGTGGAGGCTTTCAATTATCTAAAGGATGGGAAAGGTGATTTGTTAGTTAGCCTGCCTGTAGGGTACGGTAAAAGCTTGATTTACCATCTATTACCACAGGTTTTGGGTTCTAATACCGATAATCCAGTTGTGCTTGTTGTGTCGCCTCTGAATATTATTCACAAGGATCAGTTAGAGGATTTAAGAAAACATTCCATAAGTGCATGCCGGCTCAATGTTTGTACAAAGGTAGTGGCTACAACTGATTCCGAGGAAGAGATTATGGATATTGAAGCGGATGTCAGTTTGGAACATGTAAAGCTTGGAAAATATTCTGTGGTACTCTGTCATCCTGAAGCCTTATTCAACACTGCGAAGGGCCAAGGTCTTCTGTCAGATGAGAGATTTAACAGCAGGGTTGTTGCAGTAGTGATCGATGAATGCCATATAATTGAAAAATGGTATGTATCCTCTGCTATCACATTTTTGTTAATTAGGAGGACTCCGTACGTGTTACTGTCATGTATTGCAAGTTGTCGGGCATAATATATTTGTTAAATACACGTCTACGAACAGAAAGAAATTTTTTGATATGTGTCGTCCTCCATCTAGGATGCATCTATAAACGTCCGTAGGTAAAAACAGCACCCAAATACGTCAAATAAGTGTGACCACACTGGTTTTCTTCGTCAAGGTCGTGTAGAATAACGTACGTGTAAACAACTTCATGACAATGACCCCATTTGCAGAGTAAGTAAGATCTTGGTTGCTACTCGCTACTGCTACTACTACTATAAGTGAACTGTATATAGTAAATTCCATTCTGGATGAGTGCACATGACAGGATTTATGTTTCAAGTTGTAACAGCCAAGCTCAATTGTAACCGATCATCGGTTACTTAGTCATCCAATACTGATGATCGATTAAGAAGTTCTATAATCAATCATCGGTTAAATGTAAAATTACACTTTAATTAATGTTTAAAGTAGAAATAAACGTAAGTATCCAGGAGACCACACTTGTGAAAATGAGCATATATACACATGATACACAAATGAACACATTTATATTTTGCTGATGAAATGACAATTGTGTAAGAAACAAGACAGGAAATGCTTAATCAGAAATGATTCAAAGTTTATGGCCTCAAACTCAGATTAATTAACATACACATGTTATACTTCATATTGACTAACCGTTTATAACCGATGATTGATCGGTTACATCCAACCGATTGTCATTGTAACCGATGATTGATTGTAAATTTCATCCGATTGCCCATCACTATCTAATACAGCTCCTTTGCTCAATTTTCAACATATATAAAGCATACATGTAGTTCTAAGACTTAACTGGTCAGCAAGGCATGGGTATATTTTGACTGGGTGGTAGTGATGGGCAATCGGTTAAAATTAAATTATTTACAATCGATCGGTTACCACTAACCGATCAGTCATTGGTTAGTTGATAATCCTATGAACTACATGTACACAAACGTTTGCATTTTAACCCGAGTTTCAGGCCTAGAACATAGAATAATTTGTTTCAGCATGATTTTATTCTCTCCTGTCTTGTTTATTATGCCATATTATTTTATTTTAATCAGTGAAATAATTATAATTGTATAAATGTGTTTTATGTGCAAGAATTGGTTTCTTTATACCAGTAGTATGTTGTAAAGTGTTGCGCGAGTAATTTTGTCTTCTGCAAATTCTGGGCTCCCATGGAACCCAAATTGTGCCAGATGGCCCATAAAATTTGCAATATTATAAGGGCAGATCAAGGCTTGTGTGAGCTCACTCTACAATGTAATGATGACTGAAAAAGATTGCTAAAAGCAACTTTCAACCCTATACATGATTGTGTGTAAACATAGCGCCCAAGTGTGCGAAACTATGGCGCCAGGTAGGCTTGACAATTGGGAATACACCACAAAATGGGAAACATGAAAAATGACAAACGCTTGCCATAAATATGGTAATATATATTATATTTATATTAATGTATTAATATAGTGTATTAGTATATATATTGCAGCGAAAAAGAAACGTAACTCAGGAATTTCCGTTACTTTTTCTCGTGGAGAATCTGTCAAATCTTGATCCAAAAAAAAAAAATGCCTACCGACCTACCCTATTTTTTTAGAGCATGCGATAGGAAACACACCTATTTTTTTTTTTTGGCCTTATCAAGTCTGCATGTTAATCAATCAATTAATGCATCGGATTTTAAATTTTCTAGTGATTTTGTGTTTTCCATTGTGAATAAAACAGTTTAACTTGCATCTTTTGGTAAGTTTTAAAAACACTTTTCTGAAAAAATGGTGGGGAGAGCGTTTATTAGAGATTATAGTATACGGTAGTCAGGCTTATGAAAATTGTAATAATTATATAATAATTCAGGCTAGTGAACAAAAATCCTAATTTCTTTGACTGGTATGTATGCAGGAAAATATATGATTTAACTTTTTTTTGTAGAGTAAAAACTTCAGGTGTAGGGGGGAAAAAGAGGGTCGGTAGGGAAATGGGAAATATACAATTTGCATTTAGGCGTAGACAGTGACATAATCTATAAGTTCAAAACCTGGCAACAATGAGTTGGATGCTATCCAATGATACCCCTGTTTCAAGCAGATAATACTACATACATTGTTTAAAGTTCTGCATTAATTGCGACTAAAAACAGGTATGTGGGGGGACCAGGGAGCATGAACAATTGTTTGATTATCAACTGTCCATTAATTTTTTTTTTTTTTTATAATTGTCAGTCCCCAGCTAAAGGATGGGTGCGTAACAGAACATTCTTTTTGTTCTTAATCTTAGTCATTCATTTTTCTTTTTTTCAAAACAGGGGAGACAAGTTCAGGACAGCCTTCAAGAAACTTGGCACTATTAAAGCTTTTTTCCCAAATGTACCAGTGGTTGCCTTAAGCGGTACACTTACAGTGGAGCAAAAACGTGCTATTCCCAAACAGTTGTGCCTAGAGAACTTTGCGGTCATTGAAAGCAGCCCAGACAGGCCAAACATCTTCCTAGAAAAAAATAAGAAAGAGTCATGTGAAGATGTTCGAGGTGAATATGAAAAGATTGTTGTTCAAGTGTGTGATGAATTGTTGGAGAAAATGGAATCTACACCTGTAACATTAATGTTTATTCCAGTATTTTACATGAGTGAAGCATTGTGTTATCTCAATAGCTTGTTTGGAATACACAACATCCATCAGTCATTGTACAGTGCAATTTGCTCTGGTCAGGATGAAGACGTCATAACCACAACAATACAAGAACTTGGGAAAGAGAATCCTAGGATACGCCTTATTCTAACAACTTCAATTGCAGGAATGGGATTTGATCCAGAAAATGTAACTCGAGTCATACATACTTGTCCCCCTAGGAATGTTGCACAATACTTACAGGAGGTTGGACGGTCTGGTCGTAGGGGTCAAAGTGCCAAGGCTACTTTATATTACAACAATCGCGATATTGCAAAAAATCTCCCTGGTATAAGTGAAGACATTATTAATTATTGTCGAAATGTTTCGTCATGCTTAAGAAATAACATGCTGTCTGTGTATGGATTTGAAAAAGACAGCTCACTAATTGGCTGTCAGTGCTGCTCATATTGCAAAAATGAATGCCTTTGTGAAAGCTGTGTTAATATTTAAAGGGAATACATCAGTCTTTTCAACGGTGTCTAGGTGTCTGACTTAAAATTGACAAATAATGATATTTTCTATTCTGAAGAGCCTAAACATAATGAATGTGCCTAAAAATGATCCCTTATTTGCAAAGAAATTGATACTGCACAGTAATATGTGCTATTCTAGGTGATGCACCATGGTTAATTTCAGCACTTTACGTCCGATTCCGTCCAAGCTATACAGTGTATTCAAAGTTTAAACCGTAACTGTAAACAATATGGTTCGAACATCATATTTTGATTGATATAAGTGTTTTATCATGAGCTGGAACATTTTTATAATTTTAAGATATTTCTAGAATAATCCTGATGTACCCCCTTTAATACAAATTGTATGTGAGTGTTTAAATTAAGATCACAGACTGGAGTCTAACAAGGATTTGTCTACACAATTGCTCACATGGTAGAGTTACTTATGGTAATGCATGATGATGTATACATGTTAGTTTTTAAAAGAAAAACATCATAATGGTATTATTACCAAACCAGTTTATCACACTACCATATCACTGTACAATGATTTCATAATATTGGTATCTTATTACCAAACCAGTTTATCACACTACTATATCACCAAGTCTGTACAATGATTTCATATTATTGGTATCTTATTACCAAACCAGTTTATCACAACACTATCATTGTACAATGATTTCATAATATTGGTATCTTTAATACCAAACTTCATATTGGTATCTTATTACCAAACCAGTTTATCACAACACTGTCAGTGTACAATGATTTTCATCTCATCATGCTCATTGGTATATTTAATACCAAACTTCATAGTGTTACCTTATTATCAAACTTATTTATATCTTACACTATCATATGATTGTGCAGTAATTTTCATCATGTTGGTATAATGATTTTCATCCTATTGATATCAGTCGCACTATCTTAATACCAAAATTCAAATCGGTATTTCTTATAACAAAACTAGCTTGTAATGACAGTATGAGGATAATCTATGACATCATGCGACAGTCCCGATAACCTGTCTTTCTTTAATTCACACGACTGGTAAGTTTTCCTCAATCTCGTTGTTCAAATCTACATTTTCTTCATCCACACCAACCACAAGACCTCTTGTAAGCCTAAAAACCACCTTATTAATTCTCTCAATCATGGCTGGAATGTCATTTTCGCTGACGGGAACCGATTTTATATGGGCAAATCCTTTACATTTCCTCCCTGGTGTTAATTGGAACGGTCTGATTTTTCGCAACTGCTTATATATTGTCTCCTGATCCAGTGGAGACACAGCCTTAGAATGCCGTGCACTTTTTGGCTTCAACTGTATGCTGTTATCAAACTGCGAACAAATATCTGCGATTGTGTCAGCTGAACTTGTAACTCTGGAGATCGACTTTTCACTTTTATTAGCACCTAGTGTTTTAATAAGGCTCTTTTGGTTACATACAGAATGTTCCTGTACAAGGTCACTTTCAACATTATGGCCCTTACCACCTCTTATGTTAACAAATGACCCCTCTAATACTCTTGCCCTCTGCAAGGGAGACAACAAGTATTCTGTTTTCAGAACATAATCAATGTTCTCAACCATGTATTTACTCAATTTTGAGTGTGAGTAGAAAAATGGTACTGCATATTTACTATTTAATACTGCCCTATTCATGTCACCTTCTTTGGCAGTATCATGCATTTCAGCTATATGCAAATACCAGTGACACAGTTGCACACAGTAATTATACAGTTCATCCTCTTCTGGAACAGTGACCTTTTCAGCCTCCAAATATGACTGCAGCACTATCTGTTTTGTATCAGCTATGACTGCCTTGTACTTTCGCACAAGTTTGGGTGGATTTTCATTCAGTTTGCGTATTTTATCTGGCGTGTCAATCATTCCGTATCCATATTTCTGTACAAACTCATTCATCACACTCAGTATCAGATCTTTTTGTTCACTTAATGTTTTTTCTTTGATATCAATCACTTGAGGATGCTTGGGTTGGCTTTGCTTGTCTTCCATCTGAAAGAATTCCATGAACTGTTCTGTTATCAGTCCCTCTCCAACAGCCATCAGAAGATCAAAATGAGGCTGGAACCGACCTTTAACTTTTCCATTTACGTTTGACCGATGTAAAATAGTCTTGAAAAAGTAGAGTGTACCTGGGCTGTTTTCTGCTTTGTAGAATGTTTTGAAACATTTCTGAAATGCAAAAATAACCTCTAGCAAGACAGTTGCGTGGACAAAAACTTTACATACATGTAACAAAGCTTGAACAGTTTAAACAGATAAATAAGTTACTTTTTGTTTGTTTGTTTGTATGATGTTTAACGTCATTTTCAACACATGTAAGGTTATATATGACGGTCAATATTTGTAGTGGAGGCAGACCACCCACTTTTCCTGGGTAGAACCAGTACTGTACACCTCCCGCCATCCGTAAGAATCCTCACTTACAAGTCGAGCTCCCAGTGGGATTCGAACCCGCAATGTCGTAAAACCTTTGGCCATGGAGAGGCTAAATAAGTTACTACAACCTGCAGTCTGACTGTACTTTAAAAGTCCATATATAGAAAATAAACAATTGCATTCCCACTTCTATTATATATTCTGTGATGAATTATAGAAATTTCCCAGTTTGAGAAAATCTGTAACATATCCCTTCCTCTACTCTGCTATCTCGCCTAGTGCGCAAGATAGCACATGAACTAAATGATAGACGTCATGATGTTACGTTACAAATTGACGTCATGATATTACTCCGCACTGTCGCCAAAGGAGTGACAGAAGAAGGATTACTTGTGTCAAAAGACGATTGGAAAAGAATTCATCACAGAATATATATTATATAGTTTAATTAACTTTTTTGTCGTGATACGGAAAATAATTCCCTCGTGAGAAATATTCTTGCGATATAGAAAACAGTGCGTTTTCGCACGAGTTTCTATATCGTGAGAAATATTCTTGTGATATAGAAACTCGTGCGAAAACGCACTCGTTTATATATCGCAAAAATCTTTCTCACTCGGGAATTATTTCCTGTATCACTTCAACAATGTTAATTAAACGCTATATATTACCACCATGACTTCGCAGAAATAAGCATGACTTTGTGACTTCGGAAATAAGCATTCAGCACAATAACTTCGAAAGCATTACACCTTCCCTCATGAAACATCATGCAGACATTGCTGAGGGTAGCCCAAGGTTGCTTTTGATTTCATGGAGGTCATCTGGGTCACACTGATCTGACGATGAGTTTTATATATACAATGACTCAAATATGTTTATATCAAACCGCTAAGAAGTCCTGTTTGCTGTGCCACATTTCACATACAATGGGATGCAGGTCTTCAAATTTCTTCTCTGGGGTAACAGAAAGTGTTCGGAGATTTTTTGCTTCTGACAGCCTAACTCTAGTCAGTTGGTCACCGCCTACTGGAACCTTATATTTTCTGAGGAAGTCCACATTACCTTAAAAAACATTGAATAGTTTTTATGGCAATAATTCATATCAGCAAAATTTAATTTAAAGGGACACACAGCAATCTTGATTTTTTAAAAACTCAAGGCGTCCCGTTAGTTTTCCTCTTAACTTGCATTTGTTCAATCATTAATATTAATTGTTAGAATAGTTCAAAGCAAATTATTTTTGCATATTACTAACTTTTTATAATATTGCACCAGTAATATATTTAAACATTTGGTAAAATAGTGAAGAAAGTTGAAATCTCATTTTTTTGTTTAATTATATGCACGCGGTTTTAAAGTCAAAATGACGCAGGATAAGTAAATTGAGGAGCACATTTTAATGTTTGAATAAAACTCAAGATTGCCATGTGTCCCTTTAAAGGGACTGGAGGCGATCTCAAAGCATTATGGTGGTCGATCCATATGCAAATTAAATTGTCATAATGTGTTTCAGTTTCATGTATTCAATGTACATAATGCACCAAACTAGACCCTTACACTTGTTCATGAAATAGTTTGGTCAGGAGCACTAGGCTACTCAGCTAATTTGTCTTGTAAAAATCATTATTATTAATAATATGATGCTTTAAGATTCTTATAAATTCTTGTTTTGTTATCGACATATACTTTATTTAAATTATAGGTTCAACTATAAGCAGTATAAAATGTCTTGTTTTTTTTTATACAAGCATTTTCTTTTAAACTGCATCAAGCTGAAAATGCTGAAATGTATTTTGAAAAAAGATGTGACCAATAGAAAGCACACCATCATATCTTTGATGAATTGTTATAGCCCTATCTGGTTATTGATGCCAATACATGAGAAAATAAATTACCAAATGCACCAGTGTACAGCTTTGTAAGCTGTTCTTCATACGAGTCCATGATAGCCAAGCAATCCTCATGTTTCGCCTCATTTTTGAATTGGATAGGCAAAGGGTACACCATTGATTTTGTAGACATCTTTTGGGAAAACTCGTGAGGTATGTGTTCTGGAAACAACTTCCTGTACTGAACAAAGGCAGGCAGCTGACACAATGTTCTTTGAAGGAGTATGCTGTAAACATGCACAAGCTTCTCTTTTTGAAGTTCATTTCTGCTAAGTAATACATTTTCAGCCGAGAGGTTTGATGGATCAGTTTTTGGTGAGTCATTACTCATATCGATGGTGGCAACACGACTGAATATCACATTAGATGTAAATAAGTGAAGATCTCTGTTTTTCCTTTCTGAGGTCATGTGTGATGTTTTGACATAAATGTCCAGGTTGTCTCCTGAAAAATTAAAATATAAAACTTTGATAACCATTTATCCTGGTTACCATGAAGATTTTGGGAATTTTCAAATTATATTTTACTAAAAGAAATGTGTTTTTTTGTAAGTCTGGACAATAACAATGGCTTGAACAGGTGGTAATCAGGTGAACCAGTGTTTGCAGATTCATCTGAAGCTAAATTCAACCTTGAACCACACACCTGTTAATGAGCAATTGATAGACATTTAAAGATTCAAACTAAATGGATACTCCCACTCCACCAGTGTTAAAACATTGAAGTATTTATCAAGCATTACAATTAGCTCCACAAATAATTACTTCTGTATCAAATTGACTTTGTAGCCCAAAATTTAACAAAACATCCCTAAAAGCAAGATTTACCCATGGAATATTTTAATATCATTATCAAATATCCCCATGCTGGTACTTGGTTCTGTATAATTTCCTATGCTGAGGCTAATGGGTATTAACTCCTGCTTAATCTCTAGGACACCTTGGAGTTAAACACGATGTCACTACTTTCCAGTCTCTATGCACTGGCTCATCGAGACCAAGCAACAATAACCAGCAGCATGTATAATAAATTACAGGCCGTCATTTCTTTTAACAACAAATTTGCTGTATGTCCCTTTAAAATTGCACATGCATACTGTTCAAATGATAATTATTCTTACCAGTCACTTTGATAAGTGGATTAGACTTCAAATGATCTATGATCAACTTCTGCGAAGTCTCACCAGCGCTTTCTTGTAACTTCAGTCTTCTTTCTGATGACAAAACAAGTCCAAGATGATTCAGTCTACTCTGGCCCTGAAATTTTGTATGCTCATATGATATTTCTTAAAAATGTGTTTATTTTATACGAGGAAGTACGAATTAGGCCAGGAAGAAGCAGATAGTAATTTACTAAATTGAAATTATATTAAAGTCCCTATTATGTGGATCAACAGGCAATTTTACAACAGATGTAGTATCATGTAGACCGTTTCTAAACTGGCAGACGACATATTTTGAGGTTCCAACATCTATTAGACACATTTTATTAACGGCTTTATCCAGCCAGACCAAAACATAAAAACGTAGTGTCGACTTAAGCATTACCAACTTGTCATTCATTTTGTGCATATGCAATTGCAGATTTTTAAGTACCTGTGAGTACACCTATACTTTTAATCGGCATATATACATTATCACCTGAGTAAAGTTTGGATCAACGGTTATGTAGTGTAATTTTGCTGTTATATGGCACGTTAGTGCCTTTAATGTATATCATACGACTGCTGAGTGTTACTTGTCATTTTAATCAAGCCTTGTCAACAATTTTTTATTGAATTATTTGATTGCTTGAATCACTACATGTATTATTTTACACCAAAAGCATGTATGATTCTACAGCACATTACTGGTACATGTACATATATATGCAAGAAGAAAAAATTGACATGTTTGTAGGAACAAATTACAAAAATAACTTAAATTTAAAAGCCATTAAAAGCCATTTTGTACACTTCAAATGAACACATATCCGTTGTATTCAACAAGGCATGGATGATAAGTACCAAGGTAGAAGAAGTTTGTTTAAACATCATTATTTATTGTAATGACTTAAAGCGACACCTGATAAACTTTAATTTTTGAAAATGTGTGGCATCCTGTTAGTTTTCAACATAAGTTGCATTTTTGCAATCATTAACATTAATTATGATAGTATTTGAAAGCAAATTGTGTTTTCATATTACTAACTAATGATTATTTTGCACCAATAATATATTGAAACTTATGGCAGAAAAAGAAGAACAATAGAAACCCATTATTTTATCTCTATGCAAGTAGGTTTAAAATCAAAAATATTGCTGATTAATGAATAAAGGTGACTCACTGATGAATACTTACAGATGGGTGTCCCTTTAAGCAGAATAAAATTTAAAAAAGTATATCATACACAATACTTACTTACCTTGCCAGGTGATCATCTCTGGGTCTTCTTTGTGTCATTTAAGGTGTGTGCCTTTTTCTGAACAGAACTGAATTTAAATCAAACTGTAACAATAAAACAATATAACAATGATCAAACAAAACAGCAGCATCTTCTTTTAAAGGAAGTACATCAGGATTGTTTATTTATCTGTTCAAATTAATACTTCATTTCTGTAACCTAAATAAATTACATTATAGTTACAGGACAGTGTTACTGGTAGCTATTTTAAACTTGGCATGCTGCTCCAATGACCAATGCATTGAACTGGGAAACTTGTTGTATTAATTTATCATTATTAATTATTGTGCTTTATTTAAAGGAATTTTATAGTAAACTGTTAATAGTTTGTCTCTATCTTTGAATAATCATTATACTTTTTCAATTGGTAATTGCATAGGTATTTGACATGTTAAAACAACAACAATTTGTTGCTTTTTCAAACATAAACCTGAAGCCTGATATACCTCCTTTAATTACCTACCTTAACGTAAGAAATGAGGGTGCTGAAAGTCTCAGTCCAAAATGTTTAAGTATCTTTAAAAAAAAAAGTAAAATGACATTTCTTACACACTAATAATTGACTGAATTTAAGCATGATAGTGCCTTTTACAGGATATATAAACATAATAGTTACAATAATTTTGAAATAAATATTTTTTAAAACTAAATTCTTTCCCTTTTCTTTTTCGCGAACATGATGAAAGGAGATGTTAAGACTGGGAGCACTCTGCTAATACACTGCTTATAATAACTTGAACAAAACACAACATGCAAAATGACTAGGGCTGCAACGATATACATGTACACTATACTCATGATACAATTGATGCTGCAATAATTAGTTATTTCATGAAATTAATACTTTTTTCCAGAAAAATAAATTTAAAAAAACACAAAAAAACATAAGCTATATATATACAGCTATATAGCTAATAATATAACTAATGTTAAAATGATATTGTACATGTTACAAACCCCATGCTATGACACATGTCTAGTCCAAGAGAGAATCATGTTAAATGTGTATCACGATTAATCGTTGCAACCTTGTAAGGGATGTATAAGGGATGATGCATGCCATCTGAGAGAACTTTTTAAATTCCTATTTAGTTTAAGGTTTTAATTTTATTGCTTGAATTATACAGTTGGCAAAATGAAAACCAATTGATTAAAATTTTAAAATTCATTTCCCTTCAGATCTGTTGATAATGTGTTCAGATGCTTCTTGTACCATATGACATGCAACATAAGTATTATCTACTTATTAACTGGAAAAAAACAGTATCTTGTATGCACTTACCAAACACATTGCAAAATAACAAACATAAAAAATATTAATATTTTTTTTACCCTATCATCTAAACCTCCTTTGGTTACAATAATACTTGTAAGTCTGTGGTATGCAGAGAGGTTGTGAAACTTGTGTTTCATAAGGATGCTGTAACATGAAGCCAAGGTTGATATCAACTGAGGGGTAATTTTTCCACTGGCAGGAACAGCAACACAACACATCACTTCCAGTAATAGGGGAACTCTGTAACATAGCAAATACTTATTCTTATTATTAAAGGGACACATGGCAATCTTGATTGTTTAAAAACTTGCGGCATCCTGTTAGTTTTTCTACATAAATTGCATTTATTCAATCATTAATATTAAGTTTAAAATATCTAACTCTGACCTTAACAAAATAGTTCTAAATTAAATTTATACTTTCTTTTGGTCTTTTATTTATATGTTTTGCAGGGTAATGGCTAGTGATGTACCGATTAATCGATTGTAACCGATCATCAGTTAGATATGCATCCGATTATGGCTAGTGGTGTACCGATTAATCGATTGTAACCGATCATCAGTTAGTTATGCATCCGATTATGATGATCAGTTTATAAAGTGTATAATCGATCATCGGTAAAATGTAAAAATGCATTTTATTTACGTTTAAAATAGAAATAAACATGATTATCCAGGAGACAACGGTTAGGAAATTATTGATACAGTTTTGAAAATGAGCATATACACAAATAAACACATTTATAGCAGTTATAATTATATACTGATTAAAATGGCAATCTCATAAGAAAAAGACAGAAAAGAACACATACTCAATCAGAAATTATTCAAAGTCCAATGCCTCAAACTCTAATTAACATACACATTCAATTCTCAAAACTGACAGAGTTCATACTAAATAAGATGAAGACTCCATGATTGTAATAGTCACTGAAATCAAGAATGACAAAATTTTAGACATGAAATTATGTCAGTGATGGACAGTGTTCAAGCTCCCTGGTCCCCACACATACCTGTTTTTAGTCGCAATTAACATGTCGCCAGTTGTCAATCAATTATCCTCAAATCAAACCAAACCAATACTCTACCTCCGACAAACAATAGCATACATGTGCAACAGTATAATAAAGCATGTGCAACTGCATTATAATATAACCTATTGTCAATATACTCTGACATCAACAATAGGGTGGAGATATCTAAGAACTGGCGACATGTTAATTAATGCAGTTTAAACAATGTATGTAGTATTATCTGCTTGAAGCAGGGGTATCATTGGATAGCATCCAACTCATTGTCAGGATTTGAACCTATGATATATATATTATTTTTTTTGATAGATACTTCCAGATTGATGTACATGTATGTTCCTTTAATTTATATAGATTTTAAACAATGTTTACCTCTCACTCATTTCATGGATGATATCTTGGAGAAGGTTCCCTGCATTGTCCACCAGATCTGTGATCCCCCTGTATTTGAAGAGAACCGAAGCAAACATTGTTGTGCGTGAAGTCAGTGTTGCTGACTGACCCCTCAAATCGGATAACATGGAAAACTTGGTAGCCTGGTTCTTGCTTTGTGGAACAAACAACAAACTGTTATATGTTTCAGTTATTTTTTCCATGCATGGATCCGAGACACAATCATCTTTTACTGCCTTTTTCATGGCATACCCGTGTTCCAGCATGCATTCCAAATTACTGCTCAGTGGTGTACTCACTGGCGTACTCACTGGTGTACTAATTACGTTTGAAATACCTGGTGTAGATGTAATTACAGTGGTACTGGAAATGTCAGACAGTTTCAACTGCTTCCTGGATTTTTCTCTTATAACTGCAGTAACAGTAAGATTAGATGATTTAGGAGTTGATGGAGAGAGTGCACCCCTTTTTAATGAAACACACCCAGACAGATATGATGCAGTCGAATTTCGTAGTTTACTTATAAATTCTTCTGTATTTATAACCTTCGAGTGGCAGTTTCTGCAAATAGCCGAATTTCTATTTTTCAGTAGGCTTTCATATACACTATCATTTTGTAATAAGCTTCTTAGTTTGTTACAAAACCCTTCGGTTTGTAACTTACGACCTGTAAGCTTAAAGCTTCTACTGTCCTCTTGGAAACACGAAAAACAATCTATTTCTCGTGGCTTTTGAGGCGTTGTTGCCAAGGTCGCCATTTTAATATCTCACTATGGTCATGTGACACATTATCATGTGATCACGGACTACTTTCTGAGACATTGACAGAGTCAGTAATGCCTCTGGGAGAGATTGGGCACTGATATGATGCATTTTGATCTCCGAAGAGGAGAGTTTTTTTGTAGTATTTAGTAGACGCGTTAATGAATTCATCAGTGCATTTCGTATGTTGTTGTAATGACTGCATTGGTAAAAATAAGTGTTGAGCATTTCATAAACCGCGACGACCACAGGAGCAAAAAGGCGAATCAACCATATTTTTGGAATATATATCATTGTTAATGGAAATTGCAGTTGGTACGTAGTCTAGTGAATGCTATATGAAGGTTCCCTTTTCGTGTGCACGAGCATTGCTATTTATGGAGTTTCGCATTTTATACTGTGACAATATATACTTCTGAAGGTGGAACAAATGTGGAGTTCAGTGGTGTATCGTTGTTTTTTTATGGGATGATGAGTTGTCCGTCGTCCGTCGTACGTCCGTCGTCCGTCGTCCGTTAACTTTTGCATTGTGAACACTCTAGGGCCTTCATTATTAATCGGATCTTTACGAAACTTTGAAAGTGTCTTTATATCAATGAAAGCTCGGAAAAATTTGAAAACCAGCCAGATCGGATTAGTTTCACCGGAGTTATGGCCCTTGTTTTGCTGAAAAATGCCATATTAATCCTTGTGAACACTCTAGCACCTTCATTTATTATTTGATCTTTACCAAGCTTGCACAGATTGTTAATATCAATAAAATCTCAGAAAAATTAGAAAACCAGCCAAATCAGATCAGTAACATCGGAGTTATGGCCCTTGTTTTTCTGAAAAATGCTATTTTCTGCCTTTTGAACACTCTAGGGCCTTCAAAATTAATCGGAACTGTACGAAACTTGCCAGTATTTTTATATCAATGAAAACTCGGATAAATTTGAAAACCAGCCGGATCAAAATACTTTCTCTGGAGTTATGGCCCTTGTTTTGCTGAAAAATGCCATATTAATCCTTGCGAACTCTAGCACCTTTATCTATTATTTGATCTTTACCAAACTTGCAAAGATTATTAATATCAATAAAAGCTCGAATAAATTTGAAAACGAGCTAGATCGGATCATTAACAGCAGAGTTAATGTCCTTGGTTTAGTTCAAAATGCTATATGTTGCCTCGTTAAGACGATAGGACCATCATCTTTCATCCGATCTTTACCACACATTACCAGATTGTTTCTATAAATAAAAGCTCGGACAAGTTCGAAAACAAGCCAGATCGGACCAGTGACAGCGGTGTGATGGCCCTTGATTTAGTTAAAAATGCTATATTTTGCCTCGTTAAGATAATAGGGCCTTCATTTTTCATGCGATCTTTACAAAACTTTACCAGATTGTTAATATCAATGGAAGCTCGGAAAAATTGAAAACCAGCCAGATCGAACTAGTAACAGTGGAGTTATGGCCCTTGATTTAGTTAAAAATGCTTTATTTGCCTCGTTAATTCGATAGGGCCTTCATCTTTCATCCGATCTTTACAAACTTTACCAGACTGTTTATATCAATAACAGCTCAGAAAAGTTCAAAAACCAGCCAGATCGGACAAGTAACAGCGGAGTTATGGCCCTTGATTTAGTTAAAAATGCTATATTTTACATCGTTAAGACGATAGGGCCTTCATTTGTCATGCGATCTTTACGAAACTTTACCAGATTGTTTATATTAATGAATGCTCGGACAAGTTATGGCCCTTGATTTAGTTAAAAACCCTATATTTTGCCTCAAATTGACAAGACGATAGGGCCTTCATTTTTCATCCGATATTTACGAAACTTTACCAGACTGTTAATATCAATAAAAGCTCGGACAAGTTCGAAACCAATCCAGATTGAACCATTTATATCGGAGTCATGGCCCTTGATTTTCTGAAATATGCTATATCTTGGCCTCATTAAGGCGAAAGGGCCTTCATTTGGCCGGATTTCATTGAAACTTTGCAGGGATGATTAGTACCAAGCCTAGTTGTACATAGTCACCGTGTTCCAGTTGAATGATTTTGGCGGAGTTATAGACCTTTAAAGGTTGTAATACACAAACTTTGTTCTGACTAGTTCTCCTGAACCCCTAGCCGGATTAAACGGAACATTTTAGGGCTGATCAATTCCATGTCTAGTTGTGCAATTCATCGCCGTGTTCCGGTTGAATGATTTTTGGCGAAGTTATTGCCCTTTAAAGGTTTTAATACACAAACTTTGTTCTCACTAGTTCTCCTGAACCCCTGGCCGGATTTAAACGAAACTTTTTAGCGATGATCAATTCCATGTCTAGTTGTGCAATTCATTGCCGTGTTCCGGTTGAATGATTTTGACAAAATTATGGCCCTTTAAAGGTTTTAATACACAACCTTTGTCTGATCTACTTATCCTGAACCCCTGGCCAGATTTCAATGATCAGGGATGATCAGCACTAATATTTGGCAGAGTTGTGACCCTTTAAAGGAATTTGATACCTTTTTCCGGGCTAGTTCTCCTGAACCCCTGGCTGGATATAGACGAAATTTGACAAGGACTATCATTGTCAAGCCTAGTTGTGCATATCATCGCCATATTTCGGTTGAACATTTTTTGGCAGAGTTATGGCCCTTTAAGTGTTTAAGTGCACAAACTTAGTCCAGATTAGTCTCTTCTGAACTCTTTGCCAGATTTCAACGAATCTTGGCGACTAAGCCTAGCTGCACCTGTCATTGCCATATTCTAATTGAATGAATTTTGGCAAAGTTATGAGCCCTTAATACACTAAATTTGTCTAGACTAGTTCTCCTGAACCTCTGGCTGGATTTCAATGAAACTTTGCAGGGATGATCAGTACCAAACCTAGTTGCGTATATCATCACCATATTTCGGTTGAATAATTTTTGAAAGACTTATGGCCCCTTATACATAAACTTTATCTTGAGCCAGTAGAGCGTCCATAGGCCCCCATGGGCCTCTTGTTTTAAACATAACAAGTTTATGCTTACGACGCATGTCCCCTAGATTCTCCCAGCGAGTTTGTTTGTAAAGGTTTTCAATGGAGACAGGTTCCGTTGCTCCGGTTACTATACGAGCTGTCTCGTTTAATATTTTGTCTATATCGGACAGTTTATGTCCGTATCCAAAAAAAGCCCCGTGTGGTTCCCGGCCACGAATAAGGCCACTGCTCATACAGGCAGACGGGTAAAGCCCACCCCGCTTGAATTCATGTTCATGTGTCCTTTTTTGCCACGTTCATTAAATGTCTTCATCATCATGTATTGTTTCAGGTGTATGATACTTGAGTGGTGGTAAAAAAGATAGTGAAAATGGAGTGATTACAATAAAAGGGTTTGCTAGAATGTTCATTCCTGTTGTTGCCATATAACCTTTTTGTGTTGGTGCGTCGTAAAAACCAAATTCACTCAAATAAAGGATGTATAAAAGGTTTTTAAGGACCATTTGTCACTTGGACTAAAGTTTTCACATAAACAACATTATTCTCTGCCTTGTATTTGGTTCAATATACCGTATTCAATGTGTTTGTGCAAGGGTAACTCGTATGGCAAGAACATACCAAAAATAATGCGATGTCTTAAACCAAATTTAACGTAACGTACATGCATTGTATAAAGTAAGATTTCAAATAATTATAAATAATTAAGGTGTCTGAACGTATCGATATAGCATGAGATGTTTACTGTAAACAAACACATAACAATGATTCGGTCCTCATTTGCATGTAATACACTAGTATATTACGGTAAATAAGTCATGGCTGTATTTTACTCCCGGAAGTCATAGTATGTGATAACTACTTTATATTACTTAATGTCTTGTTTGCAGTGCTATCGTTTTAATAACGGTCGCAAAGAGTTTGATCAATTTGATATACTTGTAAAATCGATTTACCAAATACAAATCTTTGAATGCGATGCTGTTTCATATTATAGTTGTATAGTGATTGGACGTATATGTACCTATATAAAAAGTGATATAAAAACAGAGTCTCAAGATACTGCCACTCAATAACATACAGAAAGAAGAAATATCACTGTATGTGACAAATGCCACCGATGTGTCCTTTTACCTCTAAGTAAGACCTTGACCTTGGAGCCATGGACCTGGATTTTGTGCACGACACGTCGTTTGGTTGTGGTGAGCACTTGTGCCAAGTTATTTGAAAATCCGTCCAGGCATGCAGAAGTTATTGACCGGACACGATTTGACCTTTGACCTCTAAGTGGGGCCACAGACCTGGATTTTGCGCGCGACACATCGTCTTGCTATGGTGATCACTTGTGCCAAGTTATTTAAAAATCCCTGCAGGGGTTGTGACGTTACGGTCCGGACACGAAATTGCGTGCCTGTTTTAGACTTATGAACTGCAAGTGTGACCATGACCTTTGAGGTACGGACCTGGGTTTTGCGCGCGACACATCGTCTTGTCATGGTGATCACTTAAGGCAAGTAATTTAATAATCCCTGCAGGGGTTGTGACGTTACGGTCCGGACACGAAAAAGCGTACCTGTTTTTGACCTATGAACTGCAAGTGTGACCTTGACCTTTGAGGTATGGACCTGGGTATTGCGCGGGAGGCGTCGTCTTGTTATGGTGATCACTTGTGCCAAGTTAATTAAAAATCCATATAGGTGTTTGAAGGTACAGTCCGGACACGAACTGCGGAATGACTGACGGACGGACGGAATCCAGACAGACAGGCGGACGGTGCGATTACTATTTCGAAACTTTTCGGGGGCATAAAAATAAACACTGGAATTAACTATTACAAATACTCATTTTTATACGCCCGTTTGAATGGGACGTCTTATGGAATGGAGTTATGCGTAGAAACCAATACACCTACACTCATGAAACTGCCTAGGCATGCATAGGATGCATATATATGCATAGACAAGAAAAAGAATCTTACTGTTATTGGGGTCATTATGTCAAAGGTCAAGGTCGACATGAACTTATATGGAAAATACGCATTCCAGACAATCACCTTATATACCTGTTTACGGCCATGTTACGGAAAGAATGATACTGAAAAAAAGACACGCTTACAAGTATAGGATCCTCCTTAAGTACAGCTTTAGTAGTTTTAATTACCTATTTCCCAACGATTCCGGACGATCAACTTATTATACTGGTTTACGGCCACGTTACGGAAGAATGATACGGAAATTAAAACACGCTTATAAGTATATGATCCTCCTTAAGTACAGCTATAGTAGCTTTAATTACCTGCCAGACGATCACCTGTATACGGGTTTACGGCCATGTTACGGAAGAATGATACTGAAATTAAAACAGGCTTATAAGCATATGATACTCCTTAAGTACAGCTATAGTAGCTTTAATTACCTATTTCCCAACGATTCCAGACGATCAACTTATATACGGGTTTACGGCCATTGTTACGGAAGAATGATACCGAAATTAAGACACGTTTATAAACATGATACTCCTTAAGTACAGCTATAGTAGCTTTAATTATCTATTTCCCAACGATTCCGGACGATCAACTTATTATACGGGTTTACGGCCATTGTTACGGAAGAATGATACGGAAATTAAAACACGCTTATAAGTATATGATCCTCCTTAAGTACAGCTATAGTAGCTTTAATTACCTATTTTCCCAACGATTCTAGACGATCACCTTATATACGGCTGTATAGCCATGTTACGAAAGAATGATACCGAAATTAAAACACGCTTATAAGTATATGATGGCATGATCCTCCTTAAGTACAGCTATAGTAGGTTTAATTATCTATTTCCCAACGATTCCGGACGATCAACTTATTATACGGGTTTACGGCCATTGTTAAGGAAGAATGATACGGAAATTAAAACACGCTTATAAGTATATGATCCTCCTTAAGTACAGCTATAGTAGCTTTAATTACCTATTTTCCCAACGATTCTAGACGATCACCTTATATACGGCTGTATAGCCATGTTACGAAAGAATGATACCGAAATTAAAACACGCTTATAAGTATATGATGGCATGATCCTCCTTAAGTACAGCTATAGTAGCTTTAATTACCTATTTTCCCAACGATTCTAGACGATCACCTTATATACGGGTTTACGGCCATGTTACGGAAGAATGATACTGAAATTAAAACACGCATATAAGTATACGATCATTATGTACAGCTATAGTAGCTTTAATTATCTATTTTTCCAACGCTACATGTTCATTGAAAATTAAGAAAATCAAATTTTAATTGTATGAAGAAGACAAAGAAATTAACAATTTAGCGAAACAAGGGTTCTAATACTGTAGTTAAAAAACCCTGGTATAAGAACCATGGCTATGCGAAATACAAAACTGTGTTGATAATTGTGTATTAACATAAATAATATAAAATCCTGGTTCTATGTTTTAATATGTTACCTGTATAAAAAAGCTTTATTGGACGGGCTTTACCATTTGTCTCAAAGTTGAATTACCCCATTTGCTCATGCATGTGTATGTCTAAAAGTGATCTATCTACCTGTTTAGATATCTATACAAACTATACAAAAGTTCGCCCACTAACCGTCCCACCTCCAGCTCCAACCCAATTCAATAGGCTAGAAATAGGTCTATAAATCGTGCCTGCAACTGCCAAATCTTTAGTCTTTTTTTTCAATTTTTCATAAAGCTGCAGTTTTCTGTAATATTATACATACACTCCACGAGGACACAAACCAAAAGATGATGCTTTAGAATTCGTAACAGATTTAAAAATACAGATAGAAGGGTGTTCCACGGAACACTTGTGTCGCCTGTTGTGACCAGTTATGAGCTTGGTTAGGTTGTAGGTAAAAGTTTTATGAAATTCAGAGTTATTGAACATGTGTAATAACATTACTTGGGGTAAGATGAAGATGTGTGTGAAGTTTTATGAACAAAAGTCAAATATTTTTCAAATTACGGCCAAGGTTAGGTTGCAGGTTAAAGTTTGACGGACGGACGACGACGGTCTGCCATGCCACGCAGGCGACACAAAAACGTAGTACATGGTATGTTTACGGGCTTGTTTTTACAACCAATGACATTTCTAAAATACTTTCTTTGCCTGGTGATATTTAACCTATTATTATTTGACATACACGCTTGCTTGTTGTTTATTTCTATTATTGACATGTCCGACATATCAGATCGTTAATGTATGGCTGCTGTTATTTCATGATAAGCCGCCTTTGGTGTGCAGATAATGCACTTCACGTTATCTGTAGTGACAATATTGCATGCAATTCGGAAAGTATCGCGCCCACCAGCACCCGATAACCTCGAGCAAGGTGTTAAAAATCAAAAGATACGTCAAACAATATTTAGTGATTAGACCATCTTTAAAAAAATATTTGTTTGATGATTCACGACCCAAGATTTCATACATGGATAGTAGGTAGGTGATTATTTGTTTGCCAATAAGAAATTAAAGAAAAATATACTGAACAAAGCAACAAAAACGTTTTGGGTAGGGACCTTTTTCATGGGTAGGTAGGTAGGGAAACAACGGGGTGGGGGGTCCTACCCCTCTGCCTCTAGCGGGATTGGCAGTGGTTGTATTCTACCCCGGCAACCACACGGGGAGGTCGTAAACAAACCACACGGGGAGGTTGTAAACAATAACAAGATAAGGAATAAAGCGCAAAATGACGACCACCAAAAATCAATTTTATCTATAAACGTTCAAAGTATGTTTCACGGTACTATCTAAAACATACAAAATAATGAGAATTAAAAATTATTCATAACTAAAAAGATCATCACGTACCAAAACTCAGAACGTACCAAAATACAACAGCTTATATATCAGAAGAATATGAAAACAGAGCTATGTTTCTTTATGAGACTCACACGGGGTTTACTCACAAACTTTAGGTTTTTCAGGGTCTAGTTTCTAGTTTGTTTGGGGTCCGTATACACGTCGTTTTGTTTGTTCAAAAATCCTATGGGTAAATGGAAAATCGCCACCGGTACATCCACCATATTTTCACCAAGTATTATTTTTTGTTAAATACGCGTGAAATATTTGATATAAACACAGATGCGCGTCTTTTTTTCCCTGTAGTATATATTGTCCATTACCATTTTATAAACATAAAAAAGTTTTGCTTTAATTTGATAACCTTTCTCATATCGTTGTTGCAATAATCCTCGTTTGGCAATAAAAGGACGCCGCGTTTGAAAGTTTGCTCAAGGTAATCTGATAAATTTAACTTTATTAAAATATTGACTCGATATTGGCGACGGTAAACTGCGAGTTGCGACAAACTTAAACATGAGAATATTTATTTAGATATTAGTATTTAGTTTTGAAGCTTTTAACAGTTTACAGTTCTACGGAAACTTGATATATTAAAGGGACAGTTGACAATCTTGAAGATGTACTCAAGCATTAAAATTAGCGTCTCAGTGTATTAATCCAGTATCATTTTGACTTTAAACCTACGTGCCTATAATTAAATAAAGTTTTGAGTTTTAAAATGTTTTGTTCTTACTTTACCATAGGTTTGCATGTAGTATCGGTGCAATATAATCTGCAGAGAATAATATACAAAAAAAATTGCTTTATAATATTCTTAAGTAATATTAATGATTGAAAAATGCAAGTTATACGAAAAACTAATGGGACACCGCGATTTTTAAAAACATCAAGATTGCCGTGTGTCCCTTTAAACAGGTTAGTAATGCATGACCTTCATATCAATGAGTCATTGAAGGTCTAATTACACTAAATCAACAGGATGTGCTTGCTCGCCAGGTGCAGTCGAAAGTAGTTCTGTATTAAAGAGTGCTAATCTCTTTTTCTTTAAAAACTTTTTTAGTGCAGTTTCCTGTTATGTTTTGGCTGTAATTGTATTCTGGATATGTTGCTGATATTTGAAAATGCAGCTCATCATGTTTTTGACAGTTTTTGATATAAATTTGAGAAGTGAAAGTAGACAGGGTATGAAATTGCAAGGGGTAAAAAAAAGTGTTGACCTTTGACCCGGTGTTAGTATACAATTGAAGAAATAATTGATCAACTATTTCCTTGTTGATGTTTAATAGCAGACATGTTTATTTGCATGATAAAGTAAGTTTCCCAGAATTCTAACGAGGTTTGAGTTTTTTAACAGGTTGTCAACATTCTAACTTTACTGTGGAAGGGCAATGGAGACTCATTTACGCTATTATAACCTGAAATCTGTATCTGAAGCAGTGCAATTACTGCCATACGAGCTTCTATGGCTTCTTGTCTACGGAACACACGGCAATCTTGATTTTTAAAAACTCGCGGCCTCCCGTTAGTTATATTAATTCGATTTGTTCAATCATTAATAATAATTATAAGAATAGTATCACGCAAATTATTTTGCATTTCACCAAAAATATATTCAAATCCATGGTAGAATAACGAAGAAAAGTTGAAAACTTAAAATTATATTTAAATATATGCAAGCAGATTTAAAGTCAAAATGATACTGGATTAATAAACTAAAAGGATTTATTCTTGATAAAAACTTCAAGATTGCCACGTGTCCCTTTAAAATCCTCAACTACCATTTATAATAGAGGAGTGTAAGCTGAAGATATTGATGATGTGCGTTTGGATGTGTGGTTTTACGTGTTTACTTTTTTTTCGTCATCGATGTAAAATAAATTGAATGTTATACTTGTTATATCAAGTATTTTGTGGTTGTTGTTTGAATCCTGATTCATAATATTGGATTACTATTTTTAAAAAAAATGCTTTTGAAAAGTAATAGATGTAAATCAAATTATATCAATTGTGGTGTTGACTTTATTTGTATTTACTCTTGTGGGTGGGAATGGTAACTTAATATAAAACTAGTAACATTGTAATGAGTGTTAAGTAAAAGTAGACATAAGGCGTGCGACCATTTTTAATATGGCCGCTTTTTTAAAAATCTATGGAATATTTTGATTGGGTCCTTTAATGTTTAGAAAATGAATTTATCTCCTAAAATTGCCATTATGCCATGCATTCTTTGTGTTTACCTATTTTTTTCACACATACCTTGTTATCCGAGATAATAATCACATTTGAAAACGTTCTATGTCCGTATGCCAAATCTGGAAAGAACACAATCGGCAAAAAAACAATTGGCAACGCCTTCATCTCAGTGTTTTATAATATATTTGCAGAAAATTATTTTGCATTTGAATAACTAAAATGTACGATCAAAAGAATTCTAGATATAGTTTCAAATGATTTTTAAACCAGACCAATTTCTTTCAGTATATTTAACATATGTACACATTGGCTTACCTTAGATCCGACCTTTCTCCACTGTGACGCGGCGGTGCAAAATATGAACCAATTTGTTATCACATTTCTAAACAACATTTTCTCCGGGTACACACTCACAATCGTTTCTGCTTATACGCGGCATGCAGTGTAATGCTATAGTTTGCAGTAGGACACTTTGATTAGTTTATTAGGATTTAACGATTAGGAAAGGATTGTTTTGTCAACAACAGGATGCAAAGTAGATTTGATTTATTATTAAATTAAGCAGTATAGTTAACATGTTTAAATAAATCGGATTGACAGACTTCCTAACCTTAAAAAGGTATATTTGAACTCCAAGCTAACAAGACTGCATGTGATAGTTCATTTAGGTCGAGACTGAGCCAGTGACACACTTGTATCCGACTATTACCATGTTACAAAAATGGATTACCATATAGATAGCTGCATTCGTGTGTAATATTATGACGACGCTTAGAATTGCCGTTCTTGGAGCCTACAATGTTGGCAAATCAGGTAAAAATCTACCACTCTGATGAATTCGATATTTTTTGCTGACTGGTGTTTTACGTCAGTTTCAACACATATTAGGTTATATATGATGGTCGAGTTGCTCATGGTGGAGGCGGACCACACACTTTTTCCTGGGTAGAACCAGTACCGTATACCTGCCACCATCCGTAAGAATCGCGTAAATTGTTTTTAGTGTCTGTTTCTGCCTACATGAATATCAGCATCTCTTTCTATCTACATTATTTCTTCTCTGGAGCATGTACCTGCAGGAACTTCAATGTATGTTTCTTCTGTGTCGTATATCTACATGCTGAGCATCTACATCTACATTAATACTGATTATGTTTCTTCTATGGCCTATATCTACATGAATATCAGTATCTGCTAATATCTACATGAATATCAGTATCTGCTTATATCTACATTAATATCAGTATCTGCTAATATCTACATCAATATCAGTATCTGCTAATATCTACATGAATATCAGTATCTGCTGATATCTACATGAATATCAGTATCTGCTAATATCTACATAAATATCAGTATCTGCTAATATCTACATTACTATCAGTATCTGCTAATATCTACATGAACATCAGTATCTGCTAATATATACATGAATATCAGTATCTGCTAATATCTACATTAATATCAGTATCTGCTACTAATATCTACATGAATATCAGTATCTGCTAATATCTACATTAATATCAGTATCTGCTAATATCTACATGAATATCGAGTATGTGTTTCTTCTGGTGTTCTTCTGTTTCTATCAACATTAATATCGAGTATGTGTTTCTTCTGGTGTTCTTCTGTTTCTGGTGTTCTTCTGTTTCTATCTACATGAATATAGAGTATGTGTTTCTTCTGGTGGTCTTCTGTTTCTATCTACATTAATATAGAGTATGTGTTTCTTCTGGTGTTCTTCTGTTTCTATCTACATTAATATCGAGTATGTGTTTCTTCTGGTGTTCATCTGTTTCTGGTGTTCTTCTGCTTCTATCTACATTAATATCGAGTATGTGTTTCTTCTGGTGGTCTTCTGTTTCTATCTACATTAATATAGAGTATGTGTTTCTTCTGGTGTTCTTCTGTTTCTGGTGTTCTTCTGTTTCTATCTACATTAATATAGAGTATGTGTTTCTTCTGGTGTTCTTCTGTTTCTGGTGTTCTTCTGATTCTATCTACATGAATATCGAGTATGTGTTTCTTCTGGTGGTCTTCTGTTTCTATCTACATTAATATAGAGTATGTGTTTCTTCTGGTGTTCTTCTGTTTCTGGTGTTCTTCTGTTTCTATCTACATTAATATCGAGTATGTGTTTCTTCTGGTGGTCTTCTGTTTCTATCTACATTAATATAGAGTATATGTTTCTTCTGGTGTTCTTCTGTTCCTGGTGTTCTTCTGCTTCTATCTACATTAATATCGAGTATGTGTTTCTTCTGGTGTTCTTCTGGTTCTGGTGTTCTTCTGTTTCTATCTACATTAATATCGAGTATGTGTTTCTTCTGGTGGTCTTCTGTTTCTATCTACATTAATATAGAGTATGTGTTTCTTCTGGTGTTCTTCTGTTTCTGGTGTTCTTCTGCTTCTATCTACATCAATATAGAGTATGTGTTTCTTCTGGTGTTCTTCTGTTTATGGTGTTCTTCTCTTTCTATATACATGAATATCAAGTATGTGTTTCTTCTGGTGGTCTTCTGTTTCTATCTACATTAATATAGAGTATGTGTTTCTTCTGGTGTTCTTCTGTTTCTGGTGTTCTTCTTTTTCTATCTACATTAAAATCGAGTATGTGTTTCTTCTGGTGTTCTTCTGCTTCTATCTACATTAATATCGAGTATGTGTATCTTCTGGTGTTCTTCTGTTTCTGGTGTTCTTCTGTTTCTATCTACATGAATATCGAGTATGTGTTTCTTCTGGTGGTCTTCTGTTTCTATCTACATTAATATAAAGTATGTGTTTCTTCTGGTGTTCTTCTGTTTCTGGTGTTCTTCTGCTTCTATCTACATTAATATAGAGTATGTGTTTCTTCTGGTGTTCTTCTGTTTCTGGTGTTCTTCTGTTTCTATATACATGAATATCGAGTATGTGTTTCTTCTGGTGGTCTTCTGTTTCTATCTACATTAATATAGAGTATGCGTTTCTTCTGGTGTTCTTCTGTTTCTGGTGTTCTTCTGTTTCTATCTACATTAATATCGAGTATGTGTTTCTTCTGGTGTTCTTCTGTTTCTGGTGTTCTTCCGATTCTATCTACATTAATATCGAGTATGTGTTTCTTCTGGTGTTCTTCTGCTTCTATCTACATGAATATCGAGTATGTGTTTCTTCTGGTGGTCTTCTGTTTCTATCTACATTAATATAGAGTATGTGTTTCTTCTGGTGTTCTTCTGCTTCTATCTACATTAATATCGAGTATGTGTTTCTTCTGGTGTTCTTCTGTTTTTATCTACATTACTATCGAGTATGTGTTTCTTCTGGTGTTCTTCTGTTTCTATCTACATTAATATCGAGTATGTGTTTCTTCTGGTGTTCTTCTGTTTTTATCTACATTAATATCGAGTATGTGTTTCTTCTGGTGTTCTTCTGTTTCTATCTACAGTAATGTCGAGTATGTGTTTCTTCTGGTGTTCTTCTGTTTCTATCTACATTAATATCGAGTATGTGTTTCTTTTGGTGTTCTTCTGCTTCTATCTACATGAATATCGAGTATGTGTTTCTTCTGGTGGTCTTCTGTTTCTATCTACATTAATATAGAGTATGTGTTTCTTCTGGTGTTCTTCTGTTTCTGGTGTTCTTCTGTTTCTATCTACATTAATATCGAGTATGTGTTTCTTCTGGTGTTCTTCTGTTTCTGGTGTTCTTCTGTTTCTATCTACATGATTATCGAGTATGTGTTTCTTCTGGTGGTCTTCTGTTTCTATCTACATTACTATAGAGTATGTGTTTCTTCTGGTGTTCTTCTGTTTCTGGTGTTCTTCTGTTTCTATCTACAGTAATGTCGAGTATGTGTTTCTTCTGGTGTTCTTCTGTTTTTACCTACAATAATATCGAGTATGTGTTTCTTCTGGTGTTCTTCTGTTTCTATCTACAGTAATGTCGAGTATGTGTTTCTTCTGGTGTTCTTCTGTTTCTATCTACATTAATATCGAGTATGTATTTCTTCTGGTGTTCTTCTGCTTCTATCTACATGAATATCGAGTATGTGTTTCTTCTGGTGTTCTTCTGTTTCTATCTACAGTAATGTCGAGTATGTGTTTCTTCTGGTGTTCTTCTGTTTCTATCTACATTAATATCGAGTATGTGTTTCTTCTGTTGTTCTTCTGTTTTTACCTACATTAATATCGAGTATGTGTTTCTTCTGGTGTTCTTCTGTTTCTATCTACAGTAATGTCGAGTATGTGTTACTTCTGGTTTTCTTCTGTTTCTATCTACATTAATATCGAGTATGTGTTTCTTTTGGTGTTCTTCTGCTTCTATCTACATGAATATCGAGTATGTGTTTCTTCTGGTGGTCTTCTGTTTCTAACTACATTAATATAGAGTATGTGTTTCTTCTTGTGTTCTTCTGTTTCAGGTGTTCTTCTGTTTCTATCTACATTAATATCGAGTATGTGTTTCTTCTGGTGTTCTTCTGTTTCTGGTGTTCTTCTGTTTCTATCTACATGAATATCGAGTATGTGTTTCTTCTGGTGGTCTTCTGTTTCTATCTACATTAATATCCAGTATGTGTTTCTTCTGGAGTTCATCTGCTTCTAACTACATTAATATCGAGTATGTGTTTCTTCTGGTGTTCTTCTGTTTCTATCTACATTAATATCGAGTATGTGTTTCTTCTGGTGTTCTTCTGTTTTGATCTACATTAATATCGAGTATGTGTTTTTTCTGGTGTTCTTCTGTTTCTATTTACAGTAATGTCGAGTATGTGTTTCTTCTGGTGTTCTTCTGTTTCTATCTACATTAATATCGAGTATGTGTTTCTTCTGGTGGTCTTCTGTTTCTATCTACATTAATATCGAGTATGTGTTTCTTCTGGTGTTCTTCTGTTTCTATCTACAGTAATGTCGAGTATGTGTTTCTTCTGGTGTTCTTCTGCTTCTATCTACATGAATATCGAGTATGTGTTTCTTCTGGTGGTCTTCTGTTTCTATCTACATTAATATAGAGTATGTGTTTCTTCTGGTGTTCTTCTGTTTCTGGTGTTCTTCTGTTTCTATCTACATTAATATCGAGTATGTGTTTCTTCTGGTGTTCTTCTGTTTCTGGTGTTCTTCTGTTTCTATCTACATGAATATCGAGTATGTGTTCTTCTGGTGGTCTTCTGTTTCTATCTACATTAATATCGAGTATGTGTTTCTTCTGGTGTTCTTCTGCTTCTATCTACATTAATATCGAGTATGTGTTTCTTCTGGTGTTCTTCTGTTTTTATCTACATTAATATCGAGTATGTGTTTCTTCTGGTGTTCTTCTGTTTCTATCTACATTAATATCGAGTATGTGTTTCTTCTGGTGTTCTTCTGTTTCTATCTACAGTAATGTCGAGTATGTGTTTCTTCTGGTGTTCTTCTGTTTCTATCTACATTAATATCGAGTATGTGTTTCTTCTGGTGTTCTTCTGTTTTTATCTACATTAATATCGAGTATGTGTTTCTTCTGGTGTTCTTCTGTTTCTATCTACATTAATATCGAGTATGTGTTTCTTCTGGTGTTATTCTGTTTCTGGTGTTCTTCTGTTTCTATCTACATTAATATCGAGTATGTGTTTCTTCTGGTGTTCTTCTGTTTCTATCTACATTAATATCGAGTATGTGTTTCTTCTGGTGTTCTTCTGTTTCTATCTACATTAATATCGAGTATGTGTTTCGTCTGGTGTTCTTCTGTTTCTATCTACATTAATGTCGAGTATGTGTTTCTTCTGGTGTTCTTCTGCTTCTATCTACATTAATATCGAGTATGTGTTTCTTCTGGTGTTCTTCTGCTTCTATCTACATTAATATCGAGTATGTGTTTCTTCTGGTGTTCTTCTGTTTTTATCTACATTAATATAGAGTATGTGTTTCTTCTGGTGTTCTTCTGTTTCTATCTACAGTAATGTCGAGTATGTGTTTCTTTTTGGTGTTCTTCTGCTTCTATCTATCTTCCCTGGCGTATATCTATATCAATATAAGTAGACGACGACACTTATAAGTAGCCTGATTTTAAATACTAATAAAACATATTTTTTCATCATAATTTGGTCAAATTTTGAACACATTCTTGAACCCAAACCGATTATCAAATTGAATATTTATTTTCAATTTTATTTGATGAATCTGAAAATATATATTGATGAGATTTTATACGATAATTTTCGACATTTTACATTCCTTTGAAAAGTTATGAAATAAATGTATGTGGGAACTGATGCTTGTCGTCTAGTGTCTGTTTCTGGATCTACATCAGTATGTGTTTCCGTAAATATCAGTATGTGTTTCCGTAAATATCAATATGTGTTTACGTGAATATCAGTATGTGTTTCCGTGAATATCAGTATGTGTTTACGTGAATATCAGTATGTCTTTCCGTAAATATCAATATGTGTTTACGTGAATATCAGTATGTGTTTCCGTGAATATCAGTATTTGTTTACGAGAATACCAGTATGTGTTTACCTGAATATCAGTATGTGTTTCCATGAATATCAGTTTGTGTTTACGTGAATATCAGTATGTGTTTACGTCAATATCAGTATGTGTTTCCGTGAATATCGGTATGTGTTTCCGTGAATATCGGTATGTGTTTCCGTGAATATCAGTATGTGTTTACGTGAATATCAGTATGTGTTTCCGTAAATATCAATATGTGTTTACGTGAATATCAGTATGTGTTTCCGTGAATATCAGTATTTGTTTACGAGAATACCAGTATGTGTTTACCTGAATATCAGTATGTGTTTCCATGAATATCAGTTTGTGTTTACGTGAATATCAGTATGTGTTTACGTCAATATCAGTATGTGTTTACGTGAATATCGGTATGTGTTTCCGTGAATATCGGTATGTGTTTACGTGAATATCAGTATGTGTTTCCGTGAATATCAGTATGTGTTTACGTGAATATCAGTATGTGTTTACGTGAATATCAGTATGTCAGTATGTGTTTACGTGAATATCAGTATGTGTTTCCGTAAATATCAATATGTGTTTACGTGAATATCAGTTTGTGTTTCCGTGAATATCAGTATTTGTTTACGAGAATACCAGTATGTGTTTACCTGAATATCAGTATGTGTTTCCATGAATATCAGTTTGTGTTTACGTGAATATCAGTATGTGTTTCCGTGAATATCGGTATGTGTTTCCGTGAATATCAGTATGTGTTTCCATGAATATCAGTTTGTGTTTCCGTGAATCCTTGAATATCAGTATGTGTTTCCGTGAATATCAGTATGTGTTTCCGTGAATATCAGTATATGTTTACGTGAATATCAGTATGTGTTTCCATGAATATCAGTATGTGTTTCCGTGAATATCAGTATGTGTTTACGTGAATATTAGTATGTGTTTACGTGAATATCAGTATGTGTTTCCGTGAATATCAGTATGTGTTTACGTGAATATCAATATGTGTTTCCGTGAATATCAGTATGTGTTTACGTGAATATCAGTATGTGTTTCCATGAATATCAGTATGTGTTTACGTGAATATCAGTATGTGTTTACGTGAATATTATTATGTGTTTACGTGAATATCAGTATGTGTTTCCATGAATATCAGTATGTGTTTCCGTGAATATCAGTATGTGTTTACGTGAATATCAGTATGTGTTTACGTGAATATTAGTATACAATTATGTATATATTGTCCATTTTTGAAATACAGTATGCGGTGATCCTTTAATACGTTGATTACATATCAGTAAAGCGGTCATGTTAAGTGGTAAATAAAACATATATAATTTCATTTTAAGGCAATACAAACATGCAGGCAAACATGAGTTTCGAATTAGGTTTCCCATCATCTGCAATCCATACAGAAATAATGAGAAGGCAATAGTTTGAAATAGCTTTAAATATAAATTTTCCCTTGATACTAAGTTGTAATATACCGTTTTAATATATACTGAGAAGCACATACAATGCATGTCATTTCCATATGGAAAAAAAAAAATAAAAAAAAATAAAAATCCATAGACATGATACAAAGCCGTGTATGTTCGGTGTTAATGATACAATGACATAGATATAACAAATAATAATGCTACAAAGTCATTTGTTAACAAAGTCGGTGATAACAAATAAAGCAAATAAGATGGGAAAAATATAGGCTACCGAGAATCGTTCTCATTTCAATGAAAATGGAGCGGACGTAATTTAAAATTTACCAAATTTGGAACGTTTTTGTTTGAGAATAACAATCATTTGTGAATACATTTCAGCGGTTTTTAAACAATAACAGAATGGACAATTCTTGTCAATGCCAAACATTAAATTTGTTCGAAGCAATACTTGTGTATAATGAAGTAAGTTGTTTTAATATATGGGAGGTAATTCTAATACTTCGCTTAGGAAATAATAAAAAAAAAAAATTTTTTGAAAATCACATTCTTACCTATCATTTCTAATATCTCTAAATAATTATATCAGTATTCCAAAGTTTAATCTATGTCCCTAAAAAGTCGTGCTTAGCTTTTTTCTTCAATATATATAGTGCCTGCAATTCAACTAGCGCCCCAAATAAAGCATTGAAACTTTCGGAAAATAACAGTCTTTCAAATATTGTTCACAAATACAACATGTGGACGCAACATTTAAGTACGGTTGTCTTCAGGTTCAACGATTTAAAATATGGAGAAACATTATTTCGTTTTTTATATATAGTGTCTGCAATTCAACTAGCGCCACAAATAAAGCATTCGAAGTTTTCGGAAAATAATAGTCTTTCAAATACAACACGTGGACGCAAACATTTAAGTACGATAACGGTCTTCAGATTCAACGATTTAAAATATGGAAACACATTATTTCGGTTTGGAAAGAGTCTTGATTTGGCATTTAATTGTACTTCTTTGCCTGCGCTCACAACCCTATTATTAATATTCATAATTGTTGATAATAGTGATTGTTAACCTTTACTATGACGTCATTATTTACATATCAGACATGTCGTATAATTCTTGCAAGACCACTGAGCCGTCTTAAGTGTGAAGATAATGCACTTCAGTTTATCTGCAATAACAATATTGCACAGTATGCAAACAGTATCGCACCTAGCATTTCCAATGCACCCGCTAACCCCAATTAACGTGGTGAAGATATAATGAAGGATTTCCTCAGATAAAATAAAAGCAATTAACCTATGAGTGATATATGATTGTAAAATTGTGGATGTAAAACAAATGGTTGTTTGGTTGTTTGTTGTGTTCAGACCTCAAACAATTTATCTTTAAAACCATGGAAACAGAAACAATTTAGCTCTTAGCATTTTTTTTTTCATTTTTTTTTATATATATACACGGCTCTTAGCAGTTCATAAATACAAAAGGTAGTTGCTCTTATTTGACTAAAAATGTGTATTAATGTTGATTATAAAACCCATTTTTATGTTGTCAAAGCCCTAATGAATTTTAAAATGATACATTGAACTTTATAAAAGTAATAGCTCTTTGTTAAAATTACATGTCGGTGTTGTAAGTTTATATTTGTAAACTCCGAGTTGCGACAAGCTTTTAACGTGAGAACATTGCTTCATATCGGTGTTATACAACTTTGAAGCCCTTTAACATTTTGAAACTGGATATGGAAAATGAACAATGTCCTTAATTGAAATATATTTAAGGTAATATTTACTCTTGTTTGCAGTTATAATGGTAAACATATCACAAATCAATACGGCCATAACATTTTGCCGACATTGTGATTTCATACATTGAATTAAAAGTCAAACATGGCGGCCGTGTTAAGAATAATCTTTTTCAAAAAAAGTTAAAAAAGGACAAATATTTGTTTTACATAATAGTCTGAACTGAAGATTTCAATCGTTGTGAAACATAAACAGATCGATCATAATGTCAAATAATAGTATAGAATAGACTGCCCGACAGTATTTGCTTTATAAACATTATAGCCATTAAGCCGTCAGTATAGATATGTTATAATTGAATGTAGGTACATCAGAGGTCGCCAGAGTCAATATGCCAACCTTTGGACATGTCATGATTAACCTGATTTGAGTGCACACGTTAAGAGATAAAAAATGTCGTGCAATGGTGGATTGAAAAATATTAAATGATTGAAAAATATTAAATATTTTTGTGACAGATATTCAAACCCACTATTTGTGCAGAAAGTATCTTCGTAAAAGTACAATTTGGTTGTTGTGATTTGCAAATGATGCTTCTGTAATGGTCTGTTACTGTTCTTGTCGTTTATCGTTAATATCAGAATTACTGGATTCTGTTTATATATAAACTAATACTAATACTAATAAGTTCTTTATATTTGGTCACAAATAAAATATCGATATTGCCATAAAACAAGCTCTTATTACAGTGCATTATTTACATATTTCCAAAAGCGTCTTCGTGGTCGAGTGGTTAACGACGTTGTGTTGTAAACCTTCGCCTCTAACCGCTGCGGGTTCGAATCCCACTGGAAGCTCGACTTGTAAGTGAGGAAGTGTCGATTCTTACGGATGGCGGGAGGTGTACAGTACCAGGAAAAATGGTTGGTCTGCCTCCACCGTAATAAATAGACCGTCATATATAACCTTACATGTGTTGAAATGACGTAAAAAAAACAACAAACAATCATATTTCCAAAGTGTCAGGGGGATGTTGCATTATTCTAAAATACATTTTATTTAAAAAGGCCATAAAAGCCTCGGAAGGAAAGGCGAAAGAATGATCAAAATACTATAACAAATACAGGAGATATGACCTATTGAAAATATATGCAAAGAAACATAAATGGATGCGGCCATCTTGGAATGCCGTCGTCAAGCACTTTTACCATAGATGGCATATTGATAAATGTTTAAAACAAACAAAAAAAATCAGCAGTTATATTAAAATAAAAAATATACAAAGTTTTACATTAATACACTGTTTGTATTCCATTTTTATGATTTAACATTATATCCAGTGTTTGTTTGTGCGTGTGTGTGTGTGTGCGTGCGTGCGTGCGTGTGTGTGTGTGTGTGCGTGTGTGTGTGTATGTGTGCGTTTCGTATTTTTTGTGATATTCAAAGGGCTTAACAGTGCAATTCATCAATGTTGGAATAATTAAATCAGTCTTTGTTCTTACACTAGTTTCAAGTTACCTAAACTTTATTTATAGTCTTGTTTTTTGCAGCTGTGACGGTGCGATTCCTCACCAAACGGTTCATTGGCGAATATAACTCCGATATTGGTATGTATAAACTCAGGAAAGGTTTCCTGGTAGTGCTTTATATGAAAGTCATTAATATAACCATGGTAACTAACTAACTGTGAACTCTTTATCAAAGATTTAAATTGTTATAATGCTACGAAGATTCATTGAGATTTATTCATCGAAGTCATTCATAACACCTCACGATTTTGGAATAATATTTGAACATTGACACCCCTTTTTTCTTTTCTTCTATAGTTAATATATGTATATCCTTAACAATGAGGCGTCTGTGGCCGAGTGGTTAACGTCTCTGACTTGAAATCACTTGCCCCTCACCGCTGTAGGTTCGATCCCTCAGAGGCCAAGGATTCTTTATGTGAGGAAGCTATCCAGCTGGCTTGCGGAACGTCGGGGTTCTACCCAGGTGCCCGCCCGTGCACGAAAATTGCCCGGAGGGGGCACCCGGGGTCTTCCTCCACCAATGAAAGCTGGAAAGTCGCCGTATGACCTTAGCTGTTGGTGCGACTATAAAATCCAATTCAATCAATCGCAAATTCATCTCAACAAAGCTAATACTTCCGATACTGTCGCTTCTTTTCGCATTACATGTCTCTTTTGAAAACTAAGAAATAATTTGTAAGATTTGTGACAAGAGACATGATTTAAATGTCGATATCCTTAATTGATTGCTCACACTTGGACTGGATAGTTCCATGAACAACATATTAGTGGGTATGTCATTACAGCTTTTAAAGAACCCTTCTGTGTATGTACGTGAATTTTCTTTTTTCGATTAACTATGGATGCTTAAATTTTAAATTTGTATATAGTGTATAGGTGGGATAATTTTATGACAATTTTATGACGTCTCTTATATCTCTGTATAGAGAGGCACATGTACAATTGTATTGTAATATATATTTTGTGATAAGAATTGTATTGTGTATGATGAGACGAAAAAATATCGTCTCTCTGTCTGTCTGTCTTCTTCATGCAGATTTCAAAGTGAACACTTTTGAAAACTGTTCGATTAACTTGTGCTTAAAGGACTTCTTCTTAGAAATCGGTTAGTACTTTTGCCCGGACTTTACATGATGAAACTGTGAGAATAATATCTTTCAGGTTTGTCAAAATTAGGTCAACTGCATCCAAGATAGCATCATTACTAAAAACAGCCCACATCTTCAAAAATAATATTCTTTAAAAGAACTGAACATATTTCGAATTTGTTATTCCTCAAAAAATTATCGTTGTGACTTGGACTATTAAGTTTATTCAAATGATTAAAATAAATAGTCCCCACCCCAATGGGTCACATATTTGTATGTAGCGATATATAGGAAAAACTCTAAAACAGTTCTGAATCTTCTTAATTTTGGACGGGTGATTTTTTAAATAATTGTTATATCCTAGAACATAAGTTTGCCACAGTCAAGATCACTATTTCACAAAAATTAAAGTCGTTGTGATCTGAAATTCTTAAATTCCTATGAGGACACACCAATTTGTGTTTCCAAAATATTACATTGTTTATTGGATTATGTGGGTTTGTTTTAGGTATAAATGTGTTAGTTTTAAGCCCCCGTCACACTCTGACGTGACAGCATGAAGATCCCACTGCGTCCAAAAATTAGAGATGAACGCAGCGGGAACTTGATCTTTTCTGAAAAATGTGCATTTATCAATTGCATGCTACGTCCTAGACAGGTCCCTGCGATGTCCTCGCTGCGTTGCATACGTTCCCACTGATTTCCTTTTACGTACCTGGCCAAGCGCTTAATAGGTTGTCTGTGTTTGCACACGGTCCCTGCTACGTCCAATCAGATCGAGCTAAGTTCTTGCTACGTTGTCGCTGCGTCAAAGGGGATTCCCCCAGGTTTGGTATAAATACTGCGCCACTCAGTGACAACTTAGTGACAACTCCATCCATTTTTCCCGTCCGAGTTACGCTTGTTGTACGACAATGGAGTCACTACGAGGTATTGGTTACGTCTATAACGGGTCAATGCCGTCGTTACTACGTCTTTACAAATGCTGGGTTCCTTGCACGTTGTTGGATTTCTTACTGCGTCCAAGCAATTTTTGAGCACGCAGTGGGAACTTGTTGCTACTACGTCAGAGTATGACGGGGGTTTAAGTTTAACTTCTATCATTATTTCCACTGTCCTGTTTTACTGGGATGACAATGGGGTAAGAATGAGTTTTGGTGCACCTAAGAACCTGGTTTAAACAATAAAGCGGCATTTTTTGCAACTGGCCATTCCACTGCTTTAAAGCTATTTTCATTCCCATTTATGGTTGTGATATCATATCTTGCCTTTTGTCATCTTTGTAGCTGTGCGTGTTTGTGGTTGACTCTGGTCCTTGAATGCTAAATTGTATATCTACCTTCTATGTACACATTGTTTAGTGTAAATACTAGTATTAGTATTCGACTGGCCTTCTTTTTTCTTTTTCTTTTTTACGTTTTTAGTGATATTTTTTTATTCGACTGGCACACTTTACTGTTTTCATTACACAGTAAAACCACAGGAAAACGACTGACCCATCTCTGACCAATACTCTATACTGATATATCAAAACAATTATATAATGTATTTATTTTCTGTGATTTGTAGAAAAAAAAACTATTATCACCGTTAAATTTTTAATTTTGTATATGTAAAAATAAGATTTTATGTGATTGGTCAGAATTCTGAAACCATTAAGTTGAATCAGACGAAATACTAAATAACTGTAGTTTACACCTAATGTGTGTAGCGCCTACCGCTCAGGGTTAAAACATACTAGAGTACAGTTTTTACTTATATATTGATATGCTTTCATTGCAGACTTGCTGTATCGCTCCAGTATTAGACAAGAGGAACATCTTACAGACATAGAAATACTGGACACATCCTCTAAAAAGGTACGCAAAGCGACATGCGTGATTTAACGAACAAATAAGCAATACAAATATTCATTCAACAAGAGTGTCTGGCGTGGCCCAGTGCTTATGACAATGGACCTTTACTCCAGAGGACCCGGGTTTAAGCCTCATCAGCGCCACTGGGCTTCGTCGGTGTGTTTTTAGGAAAGACTCTTTTCCTAAACCCCGTCCTTCGGATGGGGACGTAAACCGGGCGGTCCCGTGCATCGGATGGGGACGTAAACCGGGCGGTCCCGTGCATCGGAATCTATCCGTCAGTAAGAGTAGGGCAGGTTCCCAGGTTATGTTTATCCTTCTCTCTCTGGGGCGGCTTTAAATAACTAATAATGTGTTGACGAGCCGCAATACTTATTGTGTTTCATCATTTCAAGTACAATACTAATACATGTAATCACAATATAATGAATATATGAGATAAAGTGGTGATGCCCGCTGTTTCGGTCTGCGAAGTTAACAGTGCAGTCTCCTGTACTGGAGCCTTTCTCCAGGACATGTCAAAGAACGAGACGGAATATATTCCGTAACTAGGGTATGATGATCATAGATTTCTCTGCAACCTATATATACTCCTCAACATAATTTTTAAGGACCATGTTTAGATTTGGGTCATTTGTTAAGTGCTGTAATTGAACAATTTACTGTCTTGTTGCCGTTTTGTATTTCTGTGCTGATGTGTACTTCTACCACGTCGTGTTACAAGGGTGAATCGCAATCAATATGTAAGGCATGTCAAGGTATTTGAACAGAAAGAAGCGAGGTCGCCCACATTGATTTAAAATGCTTGGTAGGAAGAACTGATGGTAAAAATCGGGAAGAATGTAAGGAAAAACGGTCGTGGCGTGTTTATGTCTCCGTGACAATATTCTTTTTGTTCAATATTATTTTAACACCCGTTACTTGATATGTTATTATGTTAACTTCTTGTCTCTCGGCAGCTATTTTACGCTTACGTAAAACCTTGCTTGTATTTAATCAATGAATAACGCTTATATTTTATGTTATGAAATAAATCTCATTCAAGCATGTACGTAAAGGGACTGGAGACAATATAGAAGAATGATGGGCGTCAATCCAAATACGAGTAAAACCATCATAATGGGTTTCAGTTGCATAGTCAAGGTACATATACACTACACTAGGCCCCATAAAGGAATCGATTTAAATAGTGTTAATAAACTAGGTTGAAAAAGTATTTGTATGATGCTTTAATGCTATAATGAATTCGTGTTTTGCGGTATAGCTTCACTTAAATTATTTGATAATATGTACACCTAATAGCAATATGAACCCCATGTGAATTAATAATGGTGGTGTAACAAAAAAATTACACCGAGTTGTTGTGTTTTCCCGTCCAAATAATTTCATAAACTATAATTCGACAGAACTTAGAATTGAGGCTCATCTAATAGCATATGCAACACATTAGGTGGGGTTCGCTTGTATAGGCACCAAGTACCCTTCCAGATCGCCTCCATACCTTTTAACAGAAGTAAGTCTGTATTTTGGAACAGTGTACAACTAGTCATAATTGTACCGTTTATTTCAGCAGCGAAGCAGTCCTTTAGATTCACATGTTCAATGGGCAGATGGTTTTGTTGTTGTTTACGACATTTGTCAGAAGCAGACGTTTGACGTTGCACGAAAAATACTCGAATCTCTTCATAAGATGAAATCTCCATTTGTCGTACCGATGTTGCTTCTCGCGAATAAGCGAGATCTTGACCACAGACGTGACGTTGGTGTTGAAGAGGGCCATGAACTCGCTCTTGAATTCAGCTGTCAGTTTTACGAAGTTTCTGCTGCAGACACTTTTATGCCAATAAGCATAGCGTTCCTGGCTCTCCTTAGAGACGCTAAACTAACTCAGCAACAACGATCAACCATTCTGAGACGGAGAAAAAGCTCATTGATGACAGTATCTAAGAAGCTCGGCGCAATATTTGGAAAGAAAGAAACAGACCAAGACAAAAAGAGGCCATCCTGTGACGTAGCAGATTTTGCTATGTCAATCTAACTATGCATTATATACACGAAAATAGTTGTGTTATACGCGTCCATTGTGTTAAGATGCAGGCATGGAATTGTATTTAAGTACCGGTTTCTCGAATACTCACACCTTAAAGGGGTTGATGCACTATTTTCAAACACATTTATTTCAAAGGGCTCTGAAAAACTTGAACAAAGCTGAAGGAATTATTAAAATACCATGAACAAGAAAGGAGATATGACCTGTTCAAAATGTGCAAAGACACATCAATGGAGGCAGCCATCTTGAAACGATGACGTCATCTCGCCTTTTAAATCAAAGAAAATCCTTGCAAATTGATTAAACATAAATATACAAATGTAAAAATGTATACATTTTATGCTTATTTTTCATTTACAGTGCTTTTGTTTTTTTATTTAAAAGATATTTTGTTAGTGCCATATATGGTAAAAAGGAGCGATGACGTCATCGTTTCAAGACGGCTGCCTCCCTTTTATTCGCAACATCTTGTACACTGCTTCACGGGATCCCGACGAATGACAGGATTGGCCGAGCGTTCACGATTGCCTCCCTTTATGTTTCATTGTAAATTCAATAGGTTATATCCGAGTCCTTTATTTTTCATGGTATTTTGATAATTCTTTCAGTTTTCTTCACGTTTTACAGAGCCTTTTGAAATAAATCTTATTTAAAAATAGTGCATCAACTCCTTGAACATGATAGCACCTAAACGGAAATGGAACTTTGGATACACATATAAGTGCTGTCTTGTATTTTGTTTCTCATGTTCGCATGCTTTGCTGTGATCTGAGGTTAACTGGGTTGGGGTATTAGTGCTGTTTAACAATTTCAAGCATTGTAAAGTATTTATTATTAAACCACACACACACACACACACACACACACACACACACTTTTGTATATAGATCTATCAGCTGTGATATTGTAATATATGCATCATTGAATACTGATTACTGAAAAAAGAGGCAAAATATATTTGTTTTATTTTATAAGTTTATCCAAATCGGGAATTAACAAGGGGCGTATAGGCAGTTTCAAATCCAGGGTACCTGTATATCCATGGTATATCGATTTTGGAAATGTTATTATTAACAAAGCGCTCGATTCAGGTATGTTTTTGCTTCATAACTTTCATTATATTTACTTTTTGTTTTAGTAATGCGCAAATACCCCCTACAAATACCACCTACAAATACCCCCTACGAAGTGGGCACGCAAATACCCCCTACAAAGTGGGCATTTTCCTCCGCCGCGAAAGTGTATTTTTATCCATACAACTTCTTAGATTAGCCCTCCCAAAGTTTTGGAAATGAAAGAAAGCATACATGACCGCGAACATTTGGAATGGTTAATCTCAGAAAGTACTGGATGAATCAAAACACCGATTGAACCAGAGGAAAGAGCTCATTCTGTGGAGGGTTATGCACTTCAGTTGAACAAAATGTGTTAAATATTAAGAAAGCAATTAAGCAAAAACCTACATGAATCGAGCGCATTTTTGACACTTTTTTTGCAGTGAACACGATAAAAGTGGTCAAAGATTCGCAATTTATACCAATACAAATCTGATAACCTATAAATATATTACTCTATAGAAAACTTGGATTAGAATATTGTTGAATGCTTTTATATCCACACCATACATTACTTGTTCCGAGTATTAACTTTCATACCCCATCCAACCCCTTCTCCAAGAATCGAAAACGGGGTTGGCTGGGGTATGAAATGAAACCTTAATTTAGGCTTAAATATTTGCATATTGTAAAATTAAAACATTTAATAGGTAATTTTAAACAGGTTATTGCATTTGTTTCAGTAAAAAAAAAAAATTTAACATGTTTTGTTGTCGAAATATCCGTTATAAAAATCCTGTTAATATAAGCTTTCTTATCGCTTAATGGAATAAGGCGGGACCACGTAATGATTCACGTTATTTAGATTTTCAGAATCAACGGGATTAGGACAGTCAAAATGTAGGACTTGATTCTTAAGTTGTTGCTCTTGTTTTGTTTTGTCGTTGCTGTTTAACTCTACTGTGTCTTCGTGATTCGATGTTTTGTAAAAAAAAATATATATTTTATATAATGTTCAACAATTCTGTGATATCCATGTATTTAAAGTGCATTGCTGTGATGTAATTTCTTATGGCTGTGTAAATTAAAAAGCAAATGTTCTTACGTTGCTCAACTATTTCTTTTTGTTTTTAATTAATTTATCTCTATTTTATATTCAACTTGTTTTTGACTGGATAGTTAAAAGATAACTATGCAAATATGTTCATCTTGTATGGACGTTAGTTGTGTTTACGACATCGCGGTAACGGTATCTTAAAACAAGTATCAGACCGTGAAAACAACCACACAATTAATCAATTTAAATGCTACAAATAGCATTAAAATTAAAAGCATGCATAAACAATATATTTTTCTAAGGCAATTCCAATTCTTGGGCACCTCTATATTTTTTAACATTATCAATTGACACCTTGACACATTGACACACCGTGACGTCAAGGACTATCTAGACCGTAATGTATAAATAGGGCATCTGATGTATTCCGCGTTAAGCATTCTATTAGAAACATCTGTTTCAAAAGTAAGAGATAACCATGCTAAAAATGTATGTGGAAATCAATATGGCGGCGAATCTTAAAATAAAAAGAAAATGTGTTGTTTTGTCGTGAATAACAGATTTATGTCATCTTGAAGTGACCAAACTTTAATAATTAAATGCTTCGCATTCGTGAAAATATAAAGTTTTCACACTTCTCGATGAAATAAAATCTGTTATTCACTCCAAAACAACATATATCCTCTATATCAAAGTGAAAAACTCAAAGAAACTGTTCATTGCTACCTTACCATCAATCTCTACCCAGTGTACACTCGTTCCTCATTTGACTCTGTCAACGTCAAAGGAAGTAGGGTGAACGGTTAGGTCACGTGATTATTCAAAAAAGTGATGACGATGTTGATAATAAATCCTTTTGCGTGATCTGCAAAGATAATATATATACCTATATTAAATAATTTCAATTTTAATTTCTATGAGTCAATTTTTTTAAGTTATGTTCTGCCATCGAGCTTCGGTTTGAAATGTTTACATATGCGTTTCGATTGAGGAGACCTAAGTACGTATTATTTTTGTAGTAAAATAGTCCCGATTAAAACTAAATTGTTTTCATGCATTATTTCAAATCTTGCGACATCTAATTTGCAGATATTCTGAAAATTATATTTACACAAGAAATAAATAAGTTTCAGGCAAACATATTCCAATTTAACAGGTTTTACCAAAATCTTGTAATTTAGTAGTTAGCAGAGATATATGTGAGTGCAAGGAACGATAACTCACGTGGATATTGCCTTACCATGTGCAAGCCATTCCGTAAACGTCTCTTAGTGCAGATCAAACTGATTTCTTTGCTATGTTACAATTACACCGAACTTCAGTATTTATTCATATTGATTATATACGTGTTTGTTGGAAGAGTATCTCGTTCTGCAGGACAAGTAACTCTAAAAATGTTCGTCTTGCAGGACGAGCGAACCTCAAAAATACAAGCCTTGTTCACTCTACCCCTACCCCTCCTTGTTGATGTTTAATAGCAGACATGCTATTAAGATAGCAGACATGCTATGCTATTAGCTGTGAGCTATTTATGTTCTGTACCTACCATACAACTATGGCGCCCCCAATTTATAAATTAGGTAGAGTATTATTAATCAAGTTAGTCTATTAATATTTTGTGGAGACGGATTTTTACAGCATATTATAAAGTACTAACAATGCTATGGATTGGTAGCATATTTCTGCCACGAGATAGCTAGATAACTTATCGTGTATTTTTCGCGATAATGTTTCTTTTTTTCAACTATGTTATCTAACAAAACTTGCTGCGATACTGCCCACTTCTGTCATCACGTTAGTACAATAGTTAACGCGATAAGAATTATCTTAAACATTTGACGTTTTGTTTTCGTAATAATTTTGACTAATAATCATGAAAATTCACGTTACTAGCTAGTTAATCTTTTGTTTTCTTAATAATTCTGAATAGCTATCGCGAAAATTCGGTTTAGATATATCAGTTGATCTACTGTTACATTAATACGAACTATCCTTTGCAATAAATAAATCCATATCGTTTAAACGTGCGTTTATCTTTTAAGTCGCACGATCAATAGAAAATCAATAGCGTTTAAACCACCCGGATTAGTGTAAACAGTCGACAGGAACAGACAAGCAACAATTAAGTACTACATAGCGTTCACATGTTCGGAAAAAATGATAAAGAACAGGTTTCTTTAAGGATTTGTTTTGTCTATGCCTTCGGTGGTGTCAGCAAGGAAAACAGCATTAGCTAGGTAAACAGTATGTGTTTTATGTGAACATTGTGGTTTGCACAATCACAGATTCTAAATCAATCAGTATATCTATATATAAGGTAGGATGCTTTATTTATGATCATGCAAAGCAAAAACATAGATGACTTAAAGACAACACTGTACTCAAAGGTTGAGACCACGGATGACGTCAAAAGGTTAAGACAGTGTCTTTAGAAATGTGACCAAAAACAACTACTGGCATGGACCGATGACAAGGGCTATGATATACTCCATCATGCTATACTTTCTAACAATATCGAGGCTGTTGGAATCATATTCACACTTGGCCTATTTAAACCTCCACACGAACCACATAATCACCCGTATATTCACGTGGCAGCTAACTTGGGAAATAGGGCAATCGTAGCTATGCTTTTACAAGAAAGGCCAAGGGATTACTCGCAAAAGAAGTCAAAATATAAGTGGGCCAAGCCACCAACAGAAGTGTCAGTGTCATCACGTGATTTTGTTAGTTTTGTTACACCATTGGATGTTGCGGGAGATTCGGGACACGTGGGGTGTGTCGTTACAATTTTGGATTTCTATGCAGGAATGAACCGTGTAGAAAGTGGAATCGACAACCACTTGTGCATAGCATGTGCAAGCAATTCTCCAAGTGCCTTAAGGCTGCTTCTTAAACAAAAACCAGCAGAGGAAAATGTTAAAGCTGCCGTTGGGTCAGCTCTTAAGCTGGCAAATGCCGAATGCCTAGATGTTCTCTTACGGTGTAATCCCAATCTGACAACACTATTCAGGGGAATGAATCTGTATCATGTCCTATACTCGTACAGTATGTCCTTCAAAAAGGAATGGTATGAATCTCTATTAACCATAACATCTGTCCTGCTCAAACACAAGCAGAATCCGGCCAGTTCTATTCCGTTCAGAACGTATCCATTGTATAGTTTGCTTAGTCACACACCAACACAAGAGTTCGGAAGATGTTCACAGTATCTAATTGCGTGTGTGATGCTCCTTCTGAATGCAGGTGTTGAGCCAAACTTTGACGAACTGGCATTGGAGACAAAACACGAACTTTTAAATATAAATGTAACAACAGCTTTTGGTAGACAAGGTTTCTCTTCGGCTTTCCATTGCTTGTTTGGTGCGGTGGCGAAATACATAACGAGATTCGAGGACGACATTGTCAATATAAGGCGACATCTGACGAAATGTACTGAGGTTTTATTGCGACATAGTGCTAATCCAAATATATGCGGTCCAGTTGGGAACGATGCTGTTTCTGGAAACGCACTGCATGCATTTATGAAATGCGCGTTTGCGCTAGGTCTTGACGAAAGGAGTATTGTTACATTTCGGCTGCTAATTCAAAATGGGGCCGATCCTAATACATGCGCGGATGGGAACTTTCCAATCAATACCCTTTGTTGTGAGGTGCTACTGAGACATGTGGAGTTCGGCAAGATTCGCAAAAATGAGGAAAGTACTTTATTAGAACTTGAGAAAGAAATAACGCTCAAAATTGTTAGACAATATGACACCCGAGACTATCAAAGAAGCCGTCAACTTGGAATATGATGGAAAACCTACGACTGAACTTCAAAGGAAAGTTTTCAAAATGATGAAACAGGAGATAAACAAGAGTGTGGCAGATGTATGGAGCTTGAAACGTTTGTGTAGGATCACAATCCTGCAGCGCTGTGACAGAAAGGCGACGTCTGTGGTGAAACTACCCGTACCCACATTGATGAAAAAGTACATTAATGGTATTAAGTAAACACAAAGTTCGTGAACTGTATTATGTAAACATAATGTACACTAATGATGTTGAGTATAAATAATGTACATTAATAGTATGGAGTAAAACATCTGTACAATACTGTACACAACTGATGAGCTAGAATAAGGGGAAAAAATGTGTTCCTATTGCATGCTGTAAAAAAATAGGGTAGGTCATTTGGCATTTTTTTCTGCTTTTTTTTTTGAGCAAGATATTGTGAGATTCTATTTATGTCATAAACTCTATACAAGTGAATGTTTCTCTGTGATGTTGTCATCCGTTTACCTCGATATAACACTGCGCCAGTTAATTTACGCATTCCTGTTACAAATAATAGGACACTTTAAACCAGAAGACCTTTGTTTTACATGCATTTTACTAATTAATTTAATAGTTAATTAGCATTGCATTGTACCTGAAAGGAAACCTTAAACTCTGAATGTATCATAGGACCTTCCAGGCAAATCATATGGCTTACCTAAATATTTTCCACTTTTGCTGTGTAATTTGGTAATAATTTGCATATACCTCCAGTCCCCAGTGGTTTACAGAAAATGTAGAATGGTGTTATGTTTCACTTCCATGATGTAAGCTATGTGATAAATCATTGTTCAGAACAAATTAAAAAATAAATAAATAGTTTTTGCATAAAAAGTTTAGGGTCAGCCCCTTAAAAATATGGTCGGTCGGGCCACCGGAAACACAGGTACTATTTTTATTTGACCTAATATACAGTATTGGTACGGAGTAAAATGTCTGTACAATAATGTACACTAATGCTGATGAGCTTGAATAATGCATAATGGCGTCAGCGGAAAACGAATGTTTAGTAATGTTATTTTAGTAAAACAAATGATCATCTGTACCTATGTGTACATGAAGAGAGTCACTTTATTATTTCATTGTTGAATATACTATTTTATTTTATGATATGCAATGAAATACTGTATGTTATCAGTGAAATAAAATTGTTATTCCACACTGTGGAATATAGAGTTTTATTTCACAGTAGCTGCCGGGACTACTTTTGTTGTTCTACCATAGTTTCCCTAAAGATATGTTTGTAAAATCGTAAAATAAAAGAAGATTTGTTGTTTTGTCATGAATAACAGATTTTATTTCATCATAAAGCACTTTGAGATGAAATAAAATCTGTTATTCACTCCAAAACAACACATATCCTCTATTTCATAGCTACTGAAATGTACAAGGAATTTGAAGACTGTTATTCGAGGTTGGATATAATGTACTTGCTATTCATGCATTCTTTATAAAAGCAGTGATATTGATCCGATAGACAAAGTCAAATAAAATCATCATAAAAAAGAGCTTAGAATATAAATACTGTGATGTTATCTTGACTTAATACAGTAGAGTGAAATAATAATATATAAAAAGGACAAGGAAAGTATACCTTCCATATAATACTTCAAACTTATCGTTAAAGGGACACGTGGCAATCTTGAAGTTTTTATATTAAATAACAGAATGCGTCTCATTTTCTGTTCTTATTCTACCATGTTTAAATATGTTATTGATGCAATATTATCAACAGTTATTAACTTTGCAAACAAACTGTTGGCTGATACTATTCCTATAATTAATGTTATTGATTGTGCAGATGCCTTTTATGTAGAAAAACTCACGGGATGCCGCGAGTTGTTAAAAATTAATATTGCCATGTGTACCTTTAACAGTACATGTTAATATGTTTGTCTTGTTAATTTAAACAAAAAAACGTTTATGACTATTAAATAACATGAATAATGAATGATAGATATGAGTAATGCTTTTGTTTTCCAGCACTCCTGCTGTTGAGAAGCTGCACGAGGTATTTAAAAAGGAATAGGTCAACTCTTTATGGGGGCACACGGCAATTTTGATTTGTTAAAAACTCGCGGTGTCCCGTTAGTTTTTCTACATAAATTGCATTTGTTTATTTATTAATATTAATTATAAGGATTGTTTTAAGCAATTTCTTTTTGTTTATTACCCTGACTGTTGATTAGATTTCACCAATATTGAAACATATTGTAGAATTATAATGAAAAAAAGTTGAAAACTCAGAAAAAAAAAAGATTTGTATTAAGTATATGCAAGCAGAGTTATTAAAGTCAAAATGATACTGGATTAATAAACCGAGACGCTAATTGTAGTGTTTGAGAAAGACTTCAATATTGCCATGTGTCCCTTTAATGTATGACCAAAATGCTGAAACACGTGTGTTTTTACACCTCATAATTCGGTTGTGATAAAATCTTGGATTTATCAGATAGAAAATTACCGAATATCTTCAACCTGAAAATTTCGATAACTAGAATTACAAACAGATACGACATTGATTCTGATACATATAGCATACATTTAAATAATTAATAATGACAGCAGTTCACCAGAAAATCCAAAAAGGTGTTGTATTACACTAGGAAATATGCAGAATATCAGTAAAGAATAAATGGTTGTTTGGGTACACTGGTGGATATTAATGTCTCTTTAAACACATCTTCCACCGTTAAAGCACACATGTCTATTAACATATTGACGCTATCAGAGTTTAGAGTTTGATGGTGACGAGTACACCTCATTATCAGTGTTTAGTGGTGACGAGTGCACCTCATTATTAGTGTTTTGTGTTGACCAGTGCACCTCATTATCAGTGTTTAGTGGTGACGAGTGCACCTCATTATCAGTGTTTAGTGGTGAAGATTGCACCTCATTATCAGTGTTTTGTGGTGAAGATTGCACCTCATTATCATTGTTTAATGGTGAAGAGTGCACCTCATTATCAGTGTTTTGTGGTGAAGAGTGCACCTCATTATCAGTGTCTAGTGGTGAAGAGTGCACATCATTATCAGTGTTTTGTGGTCAAGAGAGCACTTCATTATCAGTGTTTAGTGGTGAAGAGTGACCTCATGGTGATTGTTAAAGTTAGTGGTGACGAGTGCACCTTATTTAGGTGTTTAGATATGTTTGGTGGTGAGGAGTGCACCTTATGATGATTGTCACTGATACTACTGGTAACGAGCACACCTCATTATCATTGTTTTGTGGTGAAGAGTGCACCTCATTATCAGTGTTTAGTAGTGAAGAGTGCACCTCATTATCAGTGTTTAGTGGTGAAGAGTACACCTCATTATCAGTGTTTTGTGGTAAAGAGAGCACCTCATTATCAGTGTCTAGTGGTAAAGAGTGCACCTCAATACCAGGGTTTTGAGGTGAAGAGTGCACCTCAGTATCAGTGTTTTGTGGTGACTCGTGCACCTCATTATCAGTGTTTTGTGATGAAAAGTTCACTTCATTATCAGTGTCTAGTGAGGAAGAGAGCACCTCATTATCAGTGTTTTGTGGTGAAGAGTGCACCTCATTATCAGTGTTTTGTGGTGAAGTGTGCACCTCATTATCAGTGTTTAGTGGTGAAGAGTGCACCTCATTATCTGTTTTTAGTGGTGAAGAGTTCACCTCATGGTGATTGTTTAAAGTTGGTGGTGACGAATGCACCTTATTTAAGTGTTTATATATGTTAGGTGGTGACGCGGGCACCTTATTATGATTGTCACTAATACTAGCACCTCATTATCAGTGAGTTTAGTGTTGACTTCATGATGATTGTTAAGTGGTGATGAGTGCACCTCATGGTAAGTGTTTAGTGGTGATGAGTGCTCCTCATCGTTAGTGGTGGTGACGAGTGCACCTCATGGTGTTTAGTGGTGACGTTTTCAATTCATGAGGATTGTTTGGTGGTGACAATTGCACATCACGATGAGTGTTTGGTGGTGACGTTTGCAATTCAAGAGGAGTGCTAAGTGGTGATAAGTGCACATCATGGTGAGTGTTAAGTGATGACTAGTGCACCTCGTGATGAGTTTTAAGTGGTGATGAGTGCACCTCATGGTGATTGGTGGTGAACGCACATTTTGGTGATTGTTAAGTAGTTAAGTAGTGATGTATGCATCTCATTAGTGGGGCAGATTGGTGACATATATTGGTAAAATTGTGCATTTTGTGACAAAAGCACCAAACTTGACACATAGCTAGACAATACTCTACTAAACATTTCTGGCTATGGCCGCCAAATATTCCATAAAGAATTGATGAAGCCCATAATTAATTGGTTTCATCAAAACATGTTGTTGTAAATACACTAAATTCAGAACATTGATAGACAATAAAATATGAAATATAATTTGGGTCATTTTTTTCTTCAAAATGGCCACCATTTTTAAAATGGCCGCCAAAAAACGTTTTTTTTTAAAAAATAATTTTATAAAGCAATCAAAATGTTGATTTGTTTTACAAAGGTGTTGTCTTGATATATTTATGTGTATGTCTATACTTCAATAAATAGTTGTTAGTATGATACACCCCTATACTTCAAGGGTTAGGGATTTTACACATGTATACATACTATGCCAACTCTGAGACTAGTTTCGTCTTAGTTGTCTTTAGCCTTAAGCATTTTTGAAGTGTGTTTAAGTTTCAGTCTCGGCTTTTAGTATATAATAACTCTTAAGTATACATCTAGTAACTTGGTAAAACACTATTAAAGGTATGTGCATCAATCTTGAATCATTTATCAAGCATCCAAATTGATTAATCCAATATCAATTTGACTTTAAAACTTCTTGCATATATTTAAATACAATGCAGAATTTTTTAATTGTGGTTATTCTATCACAAGTTTTAATATATAATTGGTGCAATATATTCCCCAATGAGCAATTTGTAAAACTAATTTGCTTTGAACTATTTACATAATTATTAAAACTGATTTTAAAACATGCATATGAAGTAACAAAACTAACGGGACGCCACAAGTTATAAAAAAAATCAAGCTTACCGAGTCTTCTAAACGCTTGGAGAAAAAATATCGGAAAGGATACTTAAACAATATTTTTCATCTCCGATTTATCGGAATTAGATATAATTACGACCTTAAATTACATTTGTTGATTTAAACAATATTAACAAGACACTATCAGAAAACAAAATCAAAAGAAGTTTGTTATATACACAAACTCAAATGTAATAAGTGGTCATATCATTTGAACATTTTCAATATGAGAGCTAACATTAAATGTAATCTAATCTTACTATCTGAATGATACCATTTTTCTTAATCACAGTCACAGTACCCAACATCCCATTTTTAAAAGACTGTATACATCATTCCTGCTTTGACACTTTGTTTCAAATTGCAACACACTTGTCTCTTTGACATCTATATGTAATAAGTTCCTTACAAACGCTCATGCCTGTGGTAGTGTTATCGAGAACGGCTTCACCATACCCTCTTCCAACCGCAGTCACCGGATGTAGGGATTTCAAAGGTGGACCTAAAGGCCATGTCTCCAACAATGTCCAATTACAACCTGTAAACAACTCGGCAGGTGTCCTTGAAAAGAGCTACATCAATTGGTGACATGGACGTGTTGTTTCTTGGAACCATTGAATGTCAACAATTCTTTGCGACATCAACAGCATTTCTTGTCGAACATGCATTTCTTCTTGTCATACATTTTCCAGCAAGAACAACTTTTGGAATTGGAAACTATGTGCAACCTCAACATAGTATTTCCAGATATTCCATGCACATATTTTACCTTTTTCATCAAATGAAGGTATTTCATTACATCTAGTAAGTGTGAAAAGCAACTAGTCGTCTTGGTTTATAAGAACTAATGAATAGGCAATACAGTGTGCAATGAAGAACCATAAGTAATTCCTAGCCCCTAAAACTAACACATAGCGCAGCTAACTGTATTTACTTTACCATTGCTATAACATGTACTACAGTGTCTGTGTCTACTGTATATAGCATAAGTTTAATGAAGTATTGTTTTGCACATGCCACATGCAACACACGCATTGTATCGTATCATCTTAGTGAAATGATCGAGGTCAGTCCCACATTCTCGTTGTCCGATTCAAGGCACATCTTCATCTCTGTTTTAATGAACATGTTTTTTGTTTCCCTTCTATCGCAACCGATTGCTATGCCAGTTAGCCTGTGCTCTAATTTTGCATGATGGCCGTCACCTACTAAACCTTCTGCAAGTGACATTCAACAATGTGTAAAAGATCTTGTTAATCATACTTACAAATGTTTTGCAAGCATTAAAATGCACTTTAAGGCAGCTTGTATCGTCTGATTAAAATCCAAAAAAAGTTTTCCAAATTTAAGTTAGAAAAGGCTGGTGAGGCATTCTAATCTGCCGTTAATCGGAACCTAATATGATACGTATATATGCGAGAAGAGAAAGCTTGTTTTAGTATCTGATGTAAGTAACCACTGAGGAAAGAAAACCTGTTCTGGTTTATCTGTTTAAGGACAGACTTGGTGCCATCTATAAGCTCTGTTACAAACGTGTCATGCTTTGCATTACATAATTTACCTATTTGTTGCAATTTCTGTCACACGAGAGTCGTCTATGTAACGTAAGTCAAGTACCAATAAATCCTCAATATTGTCATTGAATATATTTTCTAATTCCTCTACTATGTCACTCAAACTGTCTTACAAACATCTTTAACTTGTTCATGATGGAACAGATCAGAGTCTTTTCATAGGCAGCGCCTGAAGAATTATGGCAATAACTAAAATTAACAGATAACTCTAACCATATCTGGTTCAGAGATCATCCAGTCTGGAAGCTGCGATGTGTTTGAAGCACCTACTGCACCTGCATCTTCTTTCACAATCTTATATTTCTGTTTGTGAGCTATTTATTGGGTATTTATGAGACAACACTAATGAAGTTTATCTCACACACAGAGATGGCTAATTTTAAGATTTAAAGTGTAACTGAATAGCACTGCAATTGCGGACTTTTGATTTCTCTTTATGATCGTCATGTGCAATAATATTCAATGGTCTAAGGCTCGCCTTGCTCACACTTCAAATAACTGTAAGCCAGGTTTACCATAAGTATGGTAATCATGTGATGAGCATTCCCTGATGTATGCGTTTATTTCAGAAAGGAATCTGCACAGTGTCACAATTGCCTCATGGGCACTGGTCCATCTGTAGTCTTCAAACAAGTCTCAGATTGTTTTAAGTGCCTCCATTTTAAATACGAAGGTTTCAACGCAAATGCCATTACGATCTTCAAATTGGGTTTCTGGCCAATTTCATTTCTATATATTTCTCGGCAACTATATAGTTTCGATGCAGTTAATCCGTTAGCATAAAATGTCTTCGCGTTTAGGTTTTGTTTACTTGTTTTTCCTTGTAAATAAGGTTTACCAAGTCAATAGGTATTTTAGGGTTTTATAAATATATTGTATAATGAACCGACAGTTTCTGATAAGAAAATTAGTTTAGTACCCTTCAGAAATTCCAAAGGCTGGAGAAAACCTAGAGTCAATCGGAAGTGAAATTTGATTTAAACTTGTAAATCCTTCAACACATTAACCATAGGGTGCCTCTAAATAACTCTTTATTACAATATTAACAAAGAAATAATATGTCAAGACAACTGAGTGTACAAATTTCAACATATTAATTACTTTCTTACAAACAACTATTAAACAAATTATACTTTTTACTCTTTTCAACACGTTTTGGCGGCCATTTTGATAACGGTAGCCAATTTGAACTTAAAATATACCAGATTGTATTTCATGACCCTTTGTCTCTAATTTTGCGGAATTTGTTGCGATTTCCATAATATATGTTGTTAAAACCTGATACATATAGGTTCAACTGATTATTTATTACATATTTGGCGGCCATTTTGAAAATGGCGGCCATTTTGAAAAATCTGGCGTGGGTCCATAGCTAATTCTTTTCAGCATGGTATTTTCTAACTATGTGCAAAGTTTGGTGCTTTTGTCAAACAATGCACATTTTTTTCACCAATCTGCCCCACATGGCATGTGTTCAGTAGTGACAAAAAAAAATCGGAATGCACATCATGGAGAGTGTTAAGTGGTTTAGTCGTGATGAGTGCTCCTCACTATGAGTGTTCCATTGTGATGAGTGCACTTCATGATGTGTGTTTGGTGGTGACGTTTGCAATTCATGAGGAGTATTACGTGGTGATGAGTGCACATCATGGTGAGTGTTAAGTGGTGACGAGTGCACCTCACGATGTGTTTTAAGTGGTGACGAGTGCACCTCATGGTGAGTGGTGGTGAGTTCACATCATGGTGATTGTTAAGTAGTGATGATTGCCTCTATTGTGAGTGGTAAGTGGTGCGAGTGCACACCATGATGAGTGTTTTGTGGTGACGATTGCATCTCATGGTGAGTGTTAACGTCTCACTAGTGAATTAATCAACACATTATAATATATGTAGAAATGGTCACTTGTGGACCACTGCGAACATACTTTAAACTGTCCATTGGTCTTTAAATCTCCCCTCAATCTGCAAACCTTCCTTTGAAGCTCAGAATATCCACAAAAAATCAAAAGTTGACCAGATTAAAAAAAAAAAAATCCAGTCTTTTTCAGTACCCCTCAAAACTAGCTCCATTTCACTGATAATTCAACTGTATTCCTACCCATTTTCAAATTATCATATCTTCCTCGAAAATCACCCAGTGGCATCCAAACTTGGCAGAAGTCATGAACATGTTCCAATCTTGTCACCTAAAGGCAGAAATAAGAGAATGATTGCACATTTCTAAGTTCAGAGCAAACCGATAAACACAGCCCTAGTTTTTTACGGTGTAGGAATCTTCTACTGTCCTGTCCAAGGGAGGTAATTCTGTAGTGAGACCTTAAGGTCTCACTATGCACTTAGCTACCTTGCATTTGACTGTAGGGTGATTCTTACACCATAAAAAGTAGGGGTGTGTTCTTCGGTTTGAGATATTTTAATAATTGCCCATGGATATTTTCTTTTCTTGTTGCAGGTGAGAAAACAATAGTGTGAGATTGGATGAACAGTGATTAGACGACACTGATAGCAAATGTGACACATTTGTGGGTGCTCAAAATGCGTATGAATTTAGGTGCAAACTGTTTAGTGAAAGCCGAAAAGAGTACCTTGACTTGACTGCCATCACTCACATTAAAAATAAAACTGGGCTATTTACCAGATTTTGTGGATTTTTATGAGCAGCAGTAACTGTATTTTCCCAAAAAAACACTTTTAGACTGTAAATGCTTGATTCAGAATGGAAAATTGGACTTTACTGCCTATGGCCAACACAGTAAAATCGAAGTGTGTAGTGAGTCCTTAAGTGTTGAGGAATGCACATCATGGTATTTGTTAAGTGGTGATGAGTGCACCTCATAGTGAATGTTAAGTGGTGATGAGTGCACCACATGATGATTGTTAAATGGAGTCGAGTGCACCTCATGATGAGTAGTAAGTGTCGATGAATGCACATCATGGTGAGTGTTAAGTGGTGATGGGTGCACCTCATAGTGAGTGTTTAGTGGTGATGAGTGCACCTCATGATGAGTGGTAAGTGATGATGAATGCACCTCATGATGGGTGGTAAGTGATGATGAGTGCAACTCCTGGTAAGTGGTGATGTGTGCACCTCATGGTGATGTTTTATTGTTGACGAGTACACCTCATTGTCAGATAGCGTGTATTCATGACGAATGAACATCATGATGAAAAGTTTGATGATGACACTTGGAATTCATGAGGAGTGTTAAAAAAGTCCAAAAATGCAATAAAAACAAGAGCGCAGTCAAGTTTCTACATATAATAAGGTATATGTATGGGCTTGTATTAGGTTTCCACCGGTACATTATGTGTATGTATAAGCTTGTATTATTGGACAATATCCAGGGTCAAGTTTGTACATAAGGTATATGTATGGGCTTGTATTAGGGGCAATATCCAGGGTCAGGTTTGTACATAAGGTATATGTATGGGCTTTTATTAAGGGACAATAGTCAGGATCAGGATTCTGAAGGTGTATGTATGGGCTTGTATTAAGGGAAACTATCAAGGGTCAGCTTTCTACATTAGATTCAGGTATGGCCTTGTATTACAGGACAATAATCAGGGTCAGGTTTGTACATAAGGTGTTTGTATGGGCTTGTAATATGGGACAATAGTCAGGTTCAAATTTGTACATAAGTAAAATGTATGGGCTTTAATTAAGAAACAATATACAGAGTCAGGTTGGTACATTATGTATATGTATGGGCTTGTAATATGGGACAATAATCAGGGTAGATTTCTGCATTAGGTGTATGTATGGGCTTGTATTAAAGGACAACAGTCAGGGTCAGGTGTCTACATTAGGTATATGTATGGGCTTGTATTACGGGACAATAGTCAGGGTGTGTACATAAGTAGTATGTATGGGCTTTAATTAAGAGACAATATCCAGAGTCAGGTTGGTACAGTAGGTATTTGTCTGGGCTGGTATTAAGGGACAATATCCAGGGTCTGGTTGGTACAGTAGGTGTATGCATGGGCTTGTATTAAGGGACAATAGTCAGGGTCAGGTTTGCACATAAGTTGTTTGTATGGGCTTGTAATATGGGACAATATTCAGGGTCAAGTTTGTACATAAGTAATATGTATGCGCTTTAATTAAGAGACAATATCCAGAGTCAGGTTGGTACAGTAGGTATATGTCTGGGTTTGTATTAAGGGACAATATCCAGGGTCTGGTTGGTACAGTAGGTATATGTCTCGTCTTGTATTAAGGGACATTGTCATACTGCAAAGAAAATTCTCAGGATTTCATTGGTCAATGTGCCGTAGACATGAGCCCATGTCTACGTCTCGCGATGTGAACATAGGACGAATTCCCCGTAGGTACCCCAATTAAACCCCCGTCACACTCTGACGTAGTAGCATCAAGTTCCCACTCGTGCTGAAACAATTGCTTGGACGCAGTAAGAAATCCTACAACGTGCAAGGAACCCAGCAGACACATTTAAGGACCTAGCATGGTCTCCATGGTCTTCGAAACTCTACGCGCACTTTGGACATGTTCAAAATGAGCGTAGCTGCTCCACGTTCTGAGCACCACGCAGCAAGGACTTCGTAAAGACGTAGTAACGACGGCATTGACCCGTTATAGACGTAACCAACACTCGTAGTGACTCCATTGCCGTACTACAAGCGTAGCGAGGACGGAAAAAATGGATGCAGTTTTCACTGAGTTGTCACTGAGTGGCGCAGTATTTATACCAACCTGGGGGAATCCCCTTTACGCAGTGACAACGTAGCAAGAGCTTAGCTCGATCTGATTGGACGTAGCAGGGACCGTGTGCCAACACAGGCAACCTAGTGGGCGCTTGGTTAGGTAAGTAAAAGGAAATCAGTGGGAACATGTGCAACGCAGCGAGGACATCGCAGGTACCTGTCTAGGACGTAGCATGAAATTGATAAATGCACATTTTTCAGAAAATATCAAGTTCCCGCTGCGTTCATCTCTATTTTTTGGACGCAGTGGGATCTTCATGCTGTCACGTCAGAGTGTGACGGGGGCTTTACTCAAATACACAAAAACAAAATAGCGACGATAACGTCGCCGATTCGTTTTGGAAACCGCCGATTGTTTCCTTCCTATCGCTTTTCTGCGCTTTCCACTGTGTGTAAAAGTCTGAAATAATCGTAAGTGTATTTTTTTGGCAATTTTACAGATAATAAAACATTAACATAGTGATAAAATACGTTTGTTCTATTAAAAAATCCGCCAAATTTAACGACGTTAGAGCGATGACGTCACGAGCATAAACAACGTCTAGTTAGAGGCACGTTATGGGGAAATTGGCGCAATAAAAATTAAATCGTGTTTTTGGCTTTTTTGCCCCTTAAATAAATGGTTACAACTTTGAAGTATGACAAATTCGTTATTAGTACATTATTAGTTACAAACTTTGAGGAGGACTGTTCTAGACGTTTGTCTTGAAAATAAGCAAGCGTCGCAGATGATCTAGATTACTAATAACGTTGAAAGGCCCCCTTTAGAATGTATATATCGCCCCGGATATATCATCCCACTAAGCTTTTATCCTTCCACGAAAAGTAGAAAATTAAAAAAAAAATCTAATTTTCGCGTTTTTGGTATACAGGTTCAGAGCGAAAATTTGAAACTATCGTGAAAATTATCAGGTTAGTTTGATAATTATCAAGCTGAAACTTCCAGCTGTCGTGTGAAATCTTCAGGGCGAATTTGGAAATTTAGTACTTAATTTGTACTTTTCGTGTGATCATCAGGTCGAAAAGTTGATGGCACTAACAAGATTCCGTAATTATTGCTTGCCCAGGGTTTATTTACATTTCCGTACGTTTCTTTTTTTTTTAATTATTTATATTTCCGTACGTTTCTGCTTACTTTTTAAATTCCAAACCCTGTATTGGAATCCATATGAAGCCTAAAAACAGAGATGAGGCTAAGGTTTATGGTTGTGAATCACTGATTAACACTTCAATCTTTAACGTGCATGGGGTATGGCTCTCCCTGCAACGAGAACGACGGGTTTACACCCGCATTAAATGATAGTACCTTGTCCGAGTAAAATACTGCGGGTGTGTTCGTTTTTGAGTGCGTTTTTAAAAATCTTAGATATGACCCCACTTGGAATCGAACCTGGGACCTTGGACGTGTTGCAAATACGCTAAACACTCGGCTTCTGCAATTCTGTGTTAATAAACATGTTTAGATACAATCAGGGTTTATATAGTAAATAAACTCTGATACAATACGCGATGTTCATAAACGTCCAATGCCTTGCTCAATTTTTCATTTTGAATTGAATTAGTATGAGCTACGAACTCAAACATCATTCTACGCATATTAAAGTATGGCATAATAGTCTAGCGTTCGCATCGCATGCGGGAGATCGTATGTTGAAACTGCGGCAGAGGCATACTAAAGACTTGATAAAAAGTGTACTAGTAGCCCAATTCAATATTTCCTCTCTTCTAACTTCATGACATTAGTGTGACTTCTAACTTCACGACTTCATTTATTCATGATTTGTTTTGGATAGTATGATTGTAAACCTGCGTTAAGTGCTGCTGTCTATGCTAAATCACACATACACATACTATTGTTAGGACTGGTGGTTTAACCAACACTAAGTAGAATGCAGTGGTTCGTATCTGTGTACTACTATTAAACAATGGCTGACCCTGTCGAAAAACAAATAGGTATGGTATTTCAATCAGAAAATATTTCTTAAGATCACTTGCATATTCAACCAATATACCATCACTTTTAATTGTTACGATCATCTTACAGCAGTATTTATTGTGTTGTTTAAATGATTTGTTATATATGCAGTTTGACAACTTGATTACCAATGTATTACCTACGTCAATCACAGTATATGCACGTGTACAATGTTCACTTACTTGACAATATGTACGTAATTCTTTAAGTTTTAAAATGTAATTCTTAAAATTTAAAATATTTATATTGTCAGAAACATATACAATTGACGAGTTTTACACATTAGTTTTATATTATATACACATCACCTATTAAAAGGTTGAATAAATCTTAATCAATGTATCTCAAATACCACATTTTTAGAAAAATCATGAAGTTTCTAGACATATTTTATTCATTTTGTACCATTGTTTTAATCATGTTTGTATAAACTGTAAATGTATTCTATTTTGTCTGAGGACCATATGTTAGACTCGCTTGTAGCCAGATATGTTATCCTCTTGAAATAAAATTATTATTATTATTATTATTATTATTATTATTATGACTTCAGACATTATCACATCTAATCCAGGAAGTCGAAGTTTCAAGTTGGGGCAGCCACACCTCACACACACACATAATCACACACTCCAACCCTCCACCCCTCCATTCACTGGGTTCATTCAACATGAACCTTGGCGAAGCTTTAGTATGTACATTTCTCAAATAAAGGTATATATAGAAACTAACTACGAAAGACCGGTGGTGACTTCAGACTTCAGACTTCAAACTGCAGACTTCAAACTTCTGACTTCAGACTTCAGACTTCAAACTTCAGACATCAGGCTTCAGACTGCAGCCTTCAAACTGCAGACTTCAGACTTCAAACTTCAGACTTCAGACTTCAAACTTCAGACTTCAGACTTTAGAGTTCACACTTCAGAGTTCAAACTTCAGAGTTCATACTTACATATTAAACTAAATACAACACGAATAAGTTATCGTTGTATCGTTAACGGGTACGAACAAATTAAACAACAAATGTTACAAAAATACTCTGAAAACTCATCAGATTGCAGCATTACAAGTATATATTTTTATCCAAAATGTATACGCCATTGATTTGACAGTTAAATCATATTGTGTTGTTAATTTGTTTTAGAGATTTATCATATACTTCCCTATAAATACGTTGTTTTTGAATATACGATACAACACAGACCTAGCTAGTCATATCAATCAGGATTTAGTTGCCGGCAATAAAGCTTATCACACGCATAAAATAAAAGGTAAAAAATGTCATATCACGGAAATAACCGAATGTTCATCTCGATCCTTTTACCGGAGTGCAGGCCTGCCAAATCTCCGGATAAAAGCCGGATTCCCCGGATTTTTCAGTCGCTCTTCGGATCTCCGGATGTAAGTGTAAAATCTCCGGATTTTTCATCAAAACAAAATGCTCATGATTTAAAAGCTTTATTTTCACAGTTTATCAGCTATTTCCCGAATTGGTCCTTTTACGCTCCCTAGTCAGAGGAGTATTTTACAAGTGCCAAATCAACAGGGGTCATCCGTGTAATACACTGACTGAATATACAATTACCTAAGGGCATTATTAGTTCATTCAGTGACATAACGACATGTGCAATAACAGCAATATATCTGTGGCTTCTTTAATTGGTCAAGCTAACTGAAATAGCAAGTGTGAGGAACTATCAACTCCTTGTGTGTAGTACCACTATAACAGCTGCTGCTGTGTACGATGATTATAATTTGTATAATAGTTATGAAAACTAAATGTATTTGCATTAAGAACGCATCTGTTAAGAAAAGTAAATGCACTTTCATAAAAATAAAAATAAATTGTGGTAGAAATTAGTCTTTCTAATTGAAATACTATGCTAATATATTATTTTTTTATAACTATCAAACAATGCATCTATTTGTATTAATTGCATCAATAATTTTAATTTAAATTTGCGGATTAAAAAAAACTTTTGCGAAAATCAAGTCGCGCGCTCCAATTTTTCATTTAAAAATGTTCTTCGCGTGCTTTAAATATTAGATTTTAAAAATCTAAGGATTTCGTGTTAAAAAGTTTTGGCAGGCCTGGGAGTGATACCGAAATAACCGATTAGTTACGATTGTTTTTTCGCGGCAGATTATTGGCTATAGAATCATAATCCCTGGATGAAGTAACCACTTACGACTATTCATCTTGATCAGAAAATGTCAAATTCAATGGAATTCATTTTCAATAAAGTTTCGGGAAAAAAATGTTGTGTACAACTTATGCGACAGACATGAGCACATCAGAATGGACTAGATCTATTAACAAAAAACTTTTTTTTTCTCCCTGGAAAACAGCGTAGTGAGTGAGCTGAAGCTGATATTTCGACAAAGCTGAAGCATATGATAAATAGAATAAAAAAATGTGTATTTTCATATCACACCCTATATCAGTCCCTCGACCCATATCAGCCCTCGAGCTAAAGCTCTCGGGCTGATATGGCGTCTCAGGCCTGATATAGGGTGTGATATGAAAATACTATAGGTTATTGAATTTGTATGGCTAAATATTACTTGGAACGAGTTGTTTTGGCAAAGGACGACGAGCTTGCGAGTCGTCCTGCGCCAAAACAACGAGTTCCAAGTAATATTTAGCCATACAAATTCAATAACCTTTTTATTGTATACGTCCATATTGTTTTTGATCAATGTTAATTGTATGACTATTACTTTTCATTGCATTTGTGTTATTTGTATAGTTTTTGATGGAATTCCTATCTTGCCATTCAGTTTCATTTTGTGTGGATGATTATTTTGCGCGAAAATGACGTCGACGTCGGATGACGTCATTAAAAACAACAAGCGATTTTTTGAAGTTTGTTTACCATTCGATAACGTTAAAAACAGTGGGTGAGTGACCATTTGAATTATTTTATCAATTTTTGCCATAAAAGGTTGAAAAAAAACTCGTATTTTGTTGTTGACACTATAGGAAGGATTCCTTTATTTTTATTTGAAAGTAGTTCCTTATTTCTATTTCGCGGATCTTAGCAAGCACGAGCAAAAGTTCCCGTGCAATATCAATGCGTGCAATATCGTAGAATATTGCACGCTTAGCTCAATGCAAACTAAACGGGACAATATGAAAGTATACAATAAACGTTTATTATTCTCTATGTATTCTATAATATGGGATAGACACTATGAGTTCACAAACATGTATATTAAAACAAATAATGATACTAAACACAACAAGATTTTTAAGATTAACACATCATTTATTTAACTTGCGAGAAAATCATAAGAAATATATTAATATAAAAAGTAAGGCATCCACTGTATTGTATTAACATATTGTACAGTAGATCCGTACCCCAGTATCTCGTTAGAACAGAAATCTTTGCAAATATTAGACCTATATACTATTACAATAATACAATAAAGCAAAAAAACACTGGCTTAAGTGTGTCGGTGTATTCAGAGTATTGCCTTTGTATATAAAATATAGATCTCTACAAAAGCTTGACGACAACGAAAACTTATTCGTGGTAATTTAATTCACTTCAGCTCCGACTTTAGTGTTCATACTTAAGACTTCACACTTCCCACTTCCCACTTCAGAATTCAGAGTTCAGAGTTCAGACTTGAGAGTTCAGATTTCAGAGTTCAGATTTCAGACTTCTGAGTTCAGACTTCAAACTTCAAACTTCAAAGTTCATACTTCATGGTTCATATTTCAGACTTCACAGATCAGACTTCAGAGTTCAGAGTTCACACTTCAGGCTTCAGAGTTCAAACTTCAACATTTCAATAATTACAATACGAATAAGTTATAGTTGTCGTCAAGCTATAATAGTGTTATCATAAGTAGATTTATATTTTATCAATCTCCTTAACATCAAATCTAATTACACTTTGATACTCTTGATACTCTTCGCTTATAGCGTAGAGTATCGTAGAGTAATAGAGGGTCTGATTTTAATGAGATTGATATACATGATACATGTTAATAGAAATAAAGACACTATTTATAATCTACTTCATACAAAGCTAAGCATTGTCATCATCAATACAAGTTAAACAAAGATATAATAGTGTATACTATCAGGCCTGAAATTGGGTGCGCGTAATTGAGTCGATGTGGATGGGCGGGATGGGATGGTGTGGGTTGGTGGATAGCTTCCACTAAGAAATCTTGAATAAAAACATATACCTAAAACGCTGCAATCTGATGATCCCTCACACACTGTGTGTATGAGAGGTGGGTGGGGTCCTCTCCCAAGAAAATTAAAATATATATACATGTACTGAAAATGCTATAATCTGACGGGTTTCTTTGTATTTCTTGTACAATCTAAATATAGCTTTATTTTTCAATTATTTTGTACTCACTTTTCTATGGAGGTGGGTAGGTTTGGTAGGAATAACTTAATATTTCTATTCACCTAGATGCACACCTAATTTACTTTTATTTTAACTGTTTTGGTATGATTTCGTGTTGTTTTAAAAATCTATATACCTATAAAGGCAGAGGGCTTGATTTTGCATTATCTGAGAGGGGGTGGGGTAGGGGTGCAGGGTTGGAATACAGCACGACTCAAATATTCGCATCTACGATGTTTAACTTACAATTTATTTGTGTGCGTACAACCTAAAATGCATTACTACGCCCTTGTCTATAATCTTCCCTTAGCAATTGAAACAGGGGATATACTCGACCGAAAACACCTGCCCCTGAACGAGTTTGTAAATATTGTAACAAGTCAACAATCGAGGATGAAACTCATTTTTTGATTGACTGTGAGTTTTGTTCAGATATTAGAACTTTTTAATGCAGAATATCAAGTTGAAAACAGGTGTTTGCAGTTTTTAGCTCTACTGGCCAAGGGCCAGCAGAGCTTATGGATGGTGTGTTGTCCGTCTTCCGTCGTCCGTCCGTCGTCCGTCGTCCGTTAACTTTTCTTCAAACGACTTTTTCTCAGAAACCGCTTGCCTAATTTTGGCCAAACTTCACACGGATGATTCTTAGATAAATGCTTTTTAGATTTGTTAAAATTAGGTCATCGCTACATCCAAGATGGCTGCCATTACCATATACAATCGAAACCTTAAAAAATCTTCTTCTCCAGAACCGCTGGACAGATTTCAACAGTATTTCTTTTAAAATGATCGCCAACGCCTAGACTATCAAGTTTGTTCAAATAAAGTCCCGGGTTCAAAAATGGCCGTGCCCCGGGGGTCCAAAGTTTGTATATTGAGGTTTTGCATGTTTTTCATATAGACATATAGATATATAAAAAATCTTCTTCTCTGAAACCACAAGGCACAGAGCTCTCATGTATTACATGTAGCATCAGTTTATGGTCCTCTACTAAGTTTCTTCAAATGGTGACCCTGGGATAAAATTTGTCCCCGCCCCGGGGGTCACAGTTTTACATAGACTTATATAGAATTTTTTTTAAAAAAATCTTCTTCTCAGAAACTACAACAGCCAGAGGTTTGATATTTTGCATTTACTATAAGCTTATGGTCCTTTACCAAGTTTGTTCAAATGGTGACCCTCGAGTCAAATTTGGCCCCGCCCCAAGGGTCACATGTTTTACATAGACATATATAGGGAAAAACTTAAAAAATCTTCTTCTCTGAAACTGCAAGAGCCAGAGGTTTAATATTTTGCTGTTGCTATAAGCTTATGGTCCTTTACCAATTTTGTTCAAATGGTGACCCTGGGGGTCACATATGACCCCGCCCCGGGGGTCATAGTTTTACATAAATGCTTGTTTTAATTTTTTTAATTTATTTATTTATTTATTTTTTTTTATTTTTTTTTTTTTTATTATCTCTACTGGCCAACTTGGAAAACCAGCCAGATCGGACCTGTAATGGCGGAGTTATGGCTGTTGATTTAGTTAAAAATGCTATAGTTTGCCTCTTTAAGACGATAGTCACTCGCTTCATTGATGTCATAAGAGCCATATTAGCCAGTAGAGCGTCCACAGGCCCTCTTGGGCCTCTTGTTATCAACTGTGATATGCTATAGCACACATTAGCAAACGTACTTTTAAAAATGTATAAACGACGCTCTTTAGCATTGTAAAAATTAAAAATGCATAACTGTGTTATAAAAGTAATTAAAACAAATGTGTTTTTTTAAATAATGAGAGTTTGGAATTTAATTGTAGTTTTCAGGTTAATTATGTGTAAACGAATACTAAATAATAGCTTTAATTATCGAATACTTTTAACGCAATACATTTGTAACTTTTATTATGTTTTAACATGTACAATTGTGTTTTATAGTGTTTCATATGCCTATGATGGCAGGATATCAAATAACAATGTTGTATACTATTTGTAATTGTAACTGTATTTAATATGTGACACTTTAATACAATATTACTTACTTACTACTTACATGTACATGTTAAATTTCTAAATAGAATAATTATCCTGTAATTAATCATGCTTGATTGGACATTTGCGGGTAGAACACGTCGTTCTTGTGAAAACATTTGTCGAGGAGGTGAGAAAAAACAGGCACTTTTATTACCCCGATATCCGCTCTGGCGGCAATACTGAAATGATCAATTAAAAGTAACAAAAGTGATGTTTAGATGGCTTTACACAATGCATTTGGCCACTTACCATTTTTTTATTAGTTCAACTTCTAGATGTGTCTTGTAAGTGTTCATGAATACATTAGACTATTTATAAGTACAAATAGTCTAATACGAAGAAACAAAAAGAAGTGCGTGTGATCTTTAGGAATAGTTGGAAACTAGAATTTATGATCGATCGGTATGTACACTTTTAATTAAAAAATAAATTAAGAATTAAAACTCTTGCATATATATGTGTACAATGTGTAGATATTGTTTTCTATAATGCAGTAAGTGTTAAGACACTTCCCTTATTCTCACACTATTCGACACTACTCAAATAGGAAATTAAAATAAAGTAACACACTGAATACTTTTGGTTTTTTTAAACGAATGCTATGTACGAATCAGTGTACACAACCACACTTGTTTAAGCAAAGAAATACCAATATGATGTCTTTACAAATATGTTATTTCTCATCTAATATAGTATTCATCGATGTACCATTGGATTATATACTCTGTAAAAAACGTTTTGGACCATGGCAGTGTTCGAACCCGTACAATGATCGCTGAACGTTGACATTCGACCATAATCCTTATTATCTCAGTTGATAATTCACAATAGACCAACAATCAACAATAATTATCGTTTACAATGAAAGTTTGCGAAAAAATAATAATCTTTTTATTGGTTACTCGAATGTGTCCGTAACTGTTACTTTTTATGGACTTTGCAACATTTTTTACAGACCCTTTGTGTGTTCGCGATATTTTTTTAAAATTAAATCTTGTTTGGAATTTAATGTTTCTGGTACCAAATTAACCGGGTAGGGTGGACCTTGGTTACTAAAAAATGATACTTAAATTCTGTCAACTACTTTTATTTTTATATGACTTTATATACCCTGGTCCAAAACTGTTTTTACTTAGTATATGTCTTAAATGTATGCCTTCCCTACCATGTGGAATTTTTTTGTAGAAGAAAACAATTTCTATGAATTATAGATAATATTTCAGCAGAACGTGTAAACAAATACACGGCCCGTCGTAAAGAAAAATAAATCCATTGATAGTGAGTCGTTAAAAAGCTTATTTCTCATTTATCATAGCATTTGTCTAAATACGGTTTGAATATAATTGTTCGTTATGTGCAATTTTTTTTCGATGTGGAGTGAATTTCTTTAGCAAGAAAACGGTTTTCGTAAGTTATAGATACTTTTTCATTAAAAAGTGTGATTACCACGCCAACGCCACATTAAATTCACACGCGTTGACTATCAGTAGGGCGTGTGTTACCACGCAACACCGGTCCGTTCCGGTGTTTCATCTCCGTTACGGTCCGTTAGGGTTATAATAGCGTAAATGAGTCTCCATTGCCCTACCATAGTAAAGTTAGAATATTGACAACCTGTTAAAAACTCAAACCTCGTTAGAATTCTGGGAAACTTACTTTATCATGCAAATAAACATGTCTACTATTAAACATCAACAAGGAAATAGGGGGTTTAATACCTTCTGAGAAACATTTCTTCAGTTGTATACTAACACCGGGTCAAAGGTCAACACTATTTTTACCCCTTGCAATTTCATACCCTGTCTACTTTCACTTCTCAAATTTATATCAAAAACTGTCAAAAACATAATGAGCTGCATTTCAAATATCAACAACATGTCCAGAATACAGTTACAGCCAAAAAATAACAGGAAACTACACTAAAAAAATATTTTAAAGAAAACAAAATTAGCACTCTTTAATACAGAACTACTTTCGACTGCACCAGGCAAGCACATCCTGTTGATTAAGTGTAATTAGACCTATAAGGGATTATTTTGCGTCATGTTTTTTAATTAAACTGGTCGATTCAACGCAACAACTTAATAAAAGAACATTTTGACTTGTTTCGCAATGCCGAATGACTTCGTCTTGAAATTATTGCGATTTACCTGCGGTTGACCATGCACTAAATCGAGTCGATTTTGTCGCGAAATTAAGAAATAATAAAACAAGAGGTCAATGACCTTGAAGCTCTACTGATTGATTTTTGTTTTTTGAAAATTTTGCTAGGATCAATTAGACATCAAGAGCAACATTCCTGTAAAGTTTCATGAAAATCCGTCAAGTAGTTTCAGAGAAGTAGTCGCTACAAGTTTTCATTATATAACTCTATGTAAACAAAGATGGCCGCCGACAGCCGTGTTTAACATTGAATCAAAATAATGTTCGACTCGGATAACCACCATGTCATGCTGATCATTTTAGAAAAAGTCCCATATCAATATCTCTTATAGTTTCCAAGAAGTAGTCCCTACAAACTTATTTTTTGAAAATCTATTTTTAGCAACGGTGGCCATCTTGAATTTCAGGCCGACCTAAAATTTTGCTAGGATCTATTAGACATCAAGAGCAACATTCCTGTGAAGTTTCATGAAAATTCATCAAGTTGTTTCCGAGGAGTAGTCGCTACAAGTTTTCATTATATAACTCTATGTAAACAAAGATGGCCACTGGCAGCCATGTTTAACGTCGAATCAAAATAATGTTCGACTCGGATAACCATCATGTCATGCTGATCATTTTAGAAAAAGTCCCATATCAATATCTGTTATAGTTTTCAAGAAGTAGAAGCTACACTCTTATTTTTTAAAAATATATTTTTAGCCGTGGCGGCCATCTTGAATTTCCGGACGACCTGACATTTTGCTAAGATCAACTAGACATCTCGAGCAACATTCATGTGAAGTTTCCTGAACATCCGTCAAGTTGTTTCAGAGGAGTAGTCACTACAAGTTTTTACTATATAACTCTATGTAACCAAAGATGGCCACTGGCAGCCATGTTTAACGCCGAATCAAAATAATGTTCGACTTTGATCAACATCATGTCATGCTGATCATTTTAGAAAAAGTCCCATATCAATAGCACTTATAGTTTTCAAGAAGTAGTCGCTACAAATTTATTTTTTAAAAATCTGTTTTTGCTGTGACGGCCATCTTGAATTTCTGGCAGATCTGAAATTTTGCTAGGATAAATAGGACATCAAGAGCAACATTCCTGTAAAGTTTCATGACAACCCGTCAAGTAGTTTCAGAGGAGTAGTCGCTACACGTTTTTACAATATAACTCTATGTAAACAAAGATGGCCGTTGGCAGCCATGTTTAACGTCGAATCAAAATGAGTTTTAACTAGGACCAACATCATGTCATGCTGATCATTTAAGAAAAAGTCCCATATCAATATCACCTATAGTTTTCAAGAAGTAGTCGCTACAAACTTGTATCTTAAAACTCTATTTTTAGCTTTGGCGGCCATCTTGGATTTCACATCAACATTAATTTTTTAGGATCACCTAGACTTTACGGGCAACATTTCTGTAAAGTTGCATGAATATCCATCCAGAAGTTTCAGAGGAGTAGTCGCTACAAATAAAAGTTTACGGACAGACGGACGGACGGACGGACAGACAGACGAACGACGGACGCCGAACCACGGCATAAGCTCTGCTGATCTCTGATCAGAAGAGCTAAAAAGCAATATCTCAGCAACCGTTCAACATTTTCTCATCAAATCAACTCTGGTGGCTTTGTTTTGCATCCCTGAGTATGTATACCACACATTTTGCCATATATCTTTCACAAAAATTCCGAAAAAAATAAAAATATCACATTTTAAGAGAAAATCTGAAAATTTGAGGAAAAGTTGCCAAAAACCCTCTAAAATAGTCTAAAAGTCTGAAAATGATTTTTTTTCTATCTGTTTCTGAGTTCAACTCACCTATTCAAACAAAATAAATGCCTAGAAAATCATTTTTTATGCAATTCTGGAAAATACATGATTTCTCCTTATAGGTTATAATAGCGTAAATGAGTCTCCATTGCCCTTCCATAGTAAAGTTAGAATGTTGACAACCTGGTAAAAACTCAAACCTCGTTAGAATTCTGGGAAACTTGCTTTATCATGCAAATAAACATGTCTGCTATTAAACATCAACAAGGAAATAGGGGGTTTAATACCTTCTAAGAAACATTTCTTCAGTTGTATACTAACACCGGGTCAAAGGTCAACACTATTTTTACCCCTTGCAATTTCATACCCTGTCTACTTTCACTTCTCAAATTTATATCAAAAACTGTCAAAAACATGATGAGCTGCATTTTCAAATATCAACAACATGTCCAGAATACAGTTACAGCCAAAAAATGACAGGAAACTGCACTAAAAAAAGTTTTTAAAGAAAAAAAGATCAGCACTCTTTAATACAGAATTACTTTCGACTGCACCAGGCAAGCACATCCTGTTGATTTAGTGTAATTAGACCTTAGGATGAATCGTACCACCGGTGTAGTAGTATATTGTTTCGGTTATGGAAATTAAGTAATAATTACATTTTAAAAAGTAGTTTATATGTGCATGATTAGATTATATAAAACAAGTTTAAAATAATTATTAAGGATTGTTATTATGCCATTTTGCAATTGTATATTGTTGTGATAAAATATTGAAGAAGTTTTTAATTTAACCACAAGTATTCGGCGCGTAATTTGGTCACTACTACTCCCAACCCCTCTACTACCCCCCACCCCACACCAAAACAAAAACAAAACAAAAAACACATCATCCAAAGAGTCATCTCATAATATTTTAAAACTTTCCTAAAAAAGACAACATTCGTATATTTTATCACATAACGTCCCTTGTTAGCAGTGTCGAACACCCATTTAATATTCTATTGTATGACACACGTGTAATACAACCTGGAACGATTTTGATTGGTTGAGTTAAACCTGTAACACTACGCAAGTTTATTAACTGAAACTATTTTATTTATTACAAATTTACCCAGATCTGAGTCATAAACTTATTTCTTGTGACAGCTTATACAAATAATGCAAGTTATACAAAACATTGTTGTTGGTTTGTAAAAAAGTTGGCGCAAACTGCTATTTAGTAAAGAGGTAAAACACTTTTTTATACGCAACGTCATGTGTGAAACGTGACGTTCGACGTCACATATTTTATGACGTTTTGGCGCTAAAGTGTGTCTGACGTCGTGGCGGTTTTATGTCCATCTGAATTATTTTTTACTAATTTGACTGCAATGTTATGTGATAAAAAGGATCTTAAACTCGTTCCCATTCCATATAAGATTTATGAAACTGGTTATGAATTATTTTTAATTTTAACTCGCCAAAAGGCTCGTTAAAACTAAAATAATTCATGACTCGTTTCATAAATCTTATATGAAATGGGAACTCGTTTAAGATCCTTTATATATTGTATAAAGGTGTCCGAGAATCGCTGATTTTTTTTTGGAAAACATCGACTCCACTTTGTTTACGGTCGAATACACAGTCAGCTCTTGGACGATTTGCTCAAGCAAGCACTCAAATTTTGCAGGAGGGATAGCTCTCCATAGAAACAGTAACTCAATCAACTAAACGCAATGGCAATGTGTACCCAGTAAGTCGAGAAGTGAAGAAACACCTTACTCGACGGAGCAGTGACCGACCCCATTGTCACCGCCATTCACCTCTAAAACACCTCTAAAACACAACTATACACCGTTCAGCCTGCATAAACATACATTTGTTCAATCAGAAATAAATTATAATTACACATACCGATCATCAAAAAGCTCAATCCGACATCTGGTAGTCACAACGGCTGAATATTTCGAACAATTTTCACGTTCACCAGCGCGCTGACATCTTTCTTCGGTGACCTGGAAATGCTTTTCCAGTACAGAACAGAATAGAATAGCCATGTAGCTCTCTGATTCGTCAATCCGAGATTGTGTAGAATGGTTCCTTACTCGCCAATAGGATTATAACAAACGCTTAGAGCCAGCGAAACCAGCGTGATTACAGCTGATTTTTTTGACGGACTTTATGAAAACAGATCGCTAGTATTTCCAGATCATGCATTAAATGAGCAATTGTCAGGGATTTTACTTCATCAGAAGTCATACATTAGATACACTGTAAAATGCCTATTGTCACTTGGTAATAACTTAATGCCCCTTATTATTCATTTAAGCTGTAAATAAATAGTTCCAATGCCTTAGTATGTATCCGTTTACATTTACATGTGTTAATATGTTTCAATAGTTCCAATGCATTATTATACATGTGTTTACATTTACATGCGTTAATATGTTCCCATGCATGTTTGAATTTGGACATGTTAAAGATGTAATTTTATCATTCACAATCTTTACAAAACTATGTGGCACCCTTCCGAGTAGCTCGTTTCCATTTCATATGGTGTTTTAAACCAGCACAAATGCGATGAAGCCACCCATCACAACCGTCACATTGAATCTTCATTTTCATACGAATCAATGTCCGCTTCAAATGTCAAGAGTTCTTGTGCTGTGAAATGGGCTGTGTCGGCCAAATCTTGCCCGGAACTGCAATTTAAATATTGAATTGGTTTATTTCCAAATGTGCAATTATTTTTTAAGTTTCTTTTAACAACCCCATATCAGTAGAGCCTATGGCATGATTTACAGGGCTTACATTTAAATAAAAGTGTAATCAAAATTGTTGCTACTTGCTACATTTTTTTCTGGTATAATGTATTTTTCAATAGAAAATTTATAAATAAAACTATAAATTTTACATAATAAATACATTTTCCAATAATAAACAGTAGAATATATATTTTCAGTACACATACTTTATATTTTATATATAGTTATTATTATAGTTTTATTATATAGTTGCTTGTGCTTTAAATGTGAACTGGAATTTTGAAAAATCAACTGGTAAAATGTCATTAAACATCTTAAATGTGAGCCGTGATTTAATTCCTATACACACATACAGAGCTACAGATAAGCAGGGTATTTGCTTAAATACCCAATTAAAAATGCCAAAATACTCAATTAAAATAAAAAAAGTTTGGGTACTTATTTCAACTACCGTATACCTCTTAAAAAACCCCCTAATAAAGCATTTTATAGAGATAATGTCTTTTTTTTAACATGTCCTTTTTGTTAACACTGAGCATGCTTACTAGAATTGTTTTCATTTTTTAACAGCTAATTACAAAGTTGTTTTTCTCGTTAATATTGCATCATATAAACACCCCTATTTGTAAAATGCAAGGCTCCCAGGGTGTTAAAACAGGGGTATACATTAAAAAACAAATCTCTTTTATTTATGGAAAGGTGGAGGTTTATAGGTGCACATGAATAGAACACAAATAAATTCCTTACAATGCATTTTAGATAGTGTGGTGGGTAACTAACCTATGCATAAATATTAGATATACACTTGACTACACTTATAAGTACCTTGTTTTAAATGCTACTAAAACATTTATTTTTCATTAAAACTTTTGTTCAGATGTTGAACACGTTCTTTAAAGCATTGACTGACTGTAATCTGATTATCAAATGGATTATTTATTTTCCATTTTAATCGATGAATCTGTTAAACAGTATTGATGAGTTTTCATATGATTTTTGGTCAAAATTGTGAATTCAATTTAAAAGATATGACACGCAATTTAACTGGGTTACTTATAAGTGTACTAGCAATTCCACATAATCTTAGCATATATACACAGCAGCGTAGTATCATGTATATAATAGACAACAGTCATTGAAATTCCATTCATTGAAGTTTGAATTACTGCAATAAAACTGAGCATCAAATTTCATGGCTTCATATAAAATTGATTGAGAAAATATAGAAAATTAAGTGTTTAAAATATGAAGTTTAAAGGCATGTTAGATTTAATGCATTAGACTACCTCATACACTATGATATATTTTCTCCAAATTTATTTTTATAATTTCCAAAAGCCAGTCTTGAGGCTAGCTCCAATATCATAATATAATCTTGGTAGGAAGACAATACAGCAACAGTTATTTAAAGATTAAAAATAAAAGTAATTAAAGGGACATACGGCAATCTTAAAGTTTGTATTCATAATGCATTTAAATTTATGGAATGATCAACGACTCGACTGAGTCTTGTTGCTGAATGATAAATATTAATTTAAATTGGAATTATATTGCTAAAGGTCAACATATGATTCAAATAACGTGTACTTCCATCATAAAACGAAAATTTAAAAGAACGTTAAAGCAACATATGAATTAATATTAATGATGTAGGCAATAAAATTAGCCGAGCCATCTAGTTCTCTAGACCAAAATATTTCATTAACAAGAATTAACCCGTACGGATAATGGGTCCTAGTTCAGTGCATATGCACAATGATTATAAATTAAGATTGTCGTGTGTCCCTTTAAAATGATAGAGGTAAATTACGAAAAATAGGTTTGATAAGCTTTTGCTTTTTCAGGCTTCTCTCACGGGTGTCAGAAAACCCAACTGGGGAAATAGAAGTCAACAAGCTCTACAGCGCTTTTGATTTTGAAATGAAAGAAAGTGGCATGTATACAAATTACAGTAAGCGTGTATTCTTGGACCATATCTTGAAAGTGTTTCAAAATGCTATTAGGAAAAGGAACAAATACAGTTCAACTATTACAACATACAATGGGATTTCCTTAAATCCTGTAGAAACCACAGTTCCAGTATCTTCACATTCAAAAACACCTGAAGAAATGAAAAAAATATTACCAGCTAACGTTGAAATTGTTGAAGTTTGTAACAATAAGTTGAATTGCGCTGTTGAGACGAGTTGTTTTAGTAATGGGAACAAAATAATAAACATTGTGACCTTCTTATCCATTGGAGATTGGACTCTGGAAATTATTGGTCGATTGGTAGATTTGAGTACTGTTTTTATTTACAACAAATATACAGCGGACATCGAGAGCATAGGACATGTAATAAAATCTCTGTTAGACTACTGAAGCTAGGTGAAGGTATTAAAGTGACCAAAACAGTTATAATGAGTAGGTTTCATACATTAGAAAGCTGGGAATGTGATGTTAATGAAAGAAGAAGGCTGAGACCTTTACTTTGTAACATAGTTCTCCCTATGAATTCATTAGCTGACTCACGTACAAAGTGCCTTAGAATGGTAGTTACTCATTCTACTCCAAAGATGGATATGACACAAGAAGAAAATGTGTCAAGTTCTAGCAACCTTGATCAGAAAGCATCTAAATCTGGCATTAAGACTCCTAAGACTGTAACAAAAGAAGAAATTAAGAAACTCATACCGGATGCAAATGATGAAATGGTAGAGTTGTTCCTAAGCCAGGCTCAGAATGTAAGCAGAGATCCCAGGGGAAGAAGATGGACTCAGAACATTATATCTTTATGTCTTCAATGGTTCTGCAGAAGTCCTCAAGCTTATGAATGTGTAAGGGCAAGTAATTACCGTGCGTTACCCTCAAGGAGTGTTCTTCTCCAGTACAAAAATAAAGTAAAGCATGCAGTTGGCTTCGACGAAAATATCTTCCGCTGGATGTATGAAGAAGCAAAGCGAAAGAACATCCCAGATGAAGGCCTTGTAGGTGGGCTTGTTATTGATGAACTGCCGATACAAGCCGATATTCAGATAAGTAAATCTGGGGATGTAATAGAACTGTCTGGTCTGATGGATGTCGGGAAAAAGGAAATCTCTCCCACATAATGAGGAAAGGGAAGAATGAAAGAATATTAGGGACACATGCATTGCAATTGGTTTTCTTAGGGGTCACAGGTTTCAGATTCCCAGTTGCCCACTTTCTCTCAGATGGAATACAGGCACCTGAAATATACCCTTTGTTCTGGGAAGCTGTTGACAAACTGAAAATGTTTGGGTTCAAAACAGTATATACCTGCATGGACGGTGCACAAAGTAACCGATCATTCATGAAAATAAACATCAGTTCAAATTCAACTACATATAAAAGCCAATGCCCATGTTGTGTTTGGGGTATGATATTTGTGATGGACATTTCCCATGTAATCAAGAATATAAGGAACAACATCCTGAAGAGTGGAGGAACCAAACAGTCAACACGAATTCTCACCTTAAGTAATGGAGATACAATGCAATGGCAAATGTTTATCGATTGCTACAACTGGGACAATACCAATTCCCTGCAACTGCACAGGAAGCTAACCAATGAACATTTATACCCTTCCAATCAAGCAAAAATGAGAAATCACCTTGCTAAAGGCATTCTGGATAGTGAAATGTTGCATGTGATGTTGCAGTATCAACACTTTTTAGGGGATAAGGGTTCAGTTTTTAATGCAGTAATTGAATTATTAAAAAACACATCCAAACTCATAAAGATATTTCGAGACATGAGACCAGTAAAACTGAGCGATAACCCCAGACTAGCAGAGTTGCTGTTAATCGCTGAATGGTTTGACAAGTGGAGAAGTTGCACACTTAGTAATGACTCTCTTCCAAAAAAAAACAGAGGAAAAATGATAATGTCTCTCCAATGCCATGAAGACATCCAATCATGTATTATAGGGTTTGTAGAATTGTGTAAAATGGTACTGAACTCTAAATCCCTAGTATACATTACGCCAGGACTAGTAAACTCAGACGTCATCGAGAATACCTTCAACCAGCAACGGTCCACATATAATGGTGCCAATTCCAACCCCAACGCCCTCCAATATAGACGAGCATTAATATTGTGCTAGGAAGAACATTGTGTCACAGAAAGCAAATGCTGGTAAAATCCGTGCAGCTGCGCTTCCATATGGCTGTTCATTAAAACAAAATGCAAGAAAAAGAAGTTCACAGAACAGTAGCACACACAGTAAAATCAAGGTGATCAGAATGTAACAGGTACGTTAAAAAAATAATACCTTCCAAATGATGCTCTACAGCACGTTCTGTCTTCCATAAGTTTCACAGAAGAGGCGCTTAGAAACGTCTTAACCACTTCAGGCTGTTGGATACACACATGAGGGGTGTAGTTTAAAACTCTTAGGCCGATCGAGTTCTGAGCTCTGCCCAGTGCCACTCCCAGTTGTCCTGGTTTAAAAATCCCTCTGCAATCGACCACTAAACTGTAACAAAAAATATACTATGCATACTGATTTTAAACGTCCAGTATACGTTTAATTAAAGTCCTGCGCATTTCATATATGCAAATGAGATTAAGAATACAAATGGTCATTTTAATTATCCCCCTGTTATTTAATATTAACATTTATCCGTACAATCATTGATAACTTTGTTAATGATCCTTTAAGTTTGTACTAAATATTTGCTCATATAAAGTGTAAATAAAATTGTTCATTAAAAGAAAAAACACACATACTGGGCCTTTAAAGGAGCTATTGTTTATATATTCCGTTATAGTTATAATTCTTCGTAATTGTTTTTTAAACGTTGTTATATGAATTATTCGCGCCTTATCGTAAGGATTGTGAAGATTCTGCCCCAGAGGAAATCCAAACCCACGACCTTCTGGGCCTCAGGCCAGCGCTCTGCTCCTAGGCATTTTTTGGTGTTGAGCTCTACTCTAGACCACAATGCTCCTGTGTACGCAATAAAAAAGATAATAAACAAAAATTACCTGTCAAGGGTCATGCCTTGTGACTTATGAATCGTAATGGCAAATGCCAGCTTCAGTGGCTACTGTTCCCTTGCTGCCACTTCCATGTTTCTGGATGGACTTACAACTGATTATGATATAACATCAATATACATGAAATTGAATTCAAAGTATCATTTATAATATCTCTTAAAATTAATATTATGTGTTGAACTTGAAAGTTTTTAACAAAAAATGAGATAAATTAGATGTTTATATTCACTAAATAATTGTACTTTTAATGAATAAACCATTTATTTTATTGCGGAACAAGTTCTTACAACTTAAACCAGCTTGATGAGGCCTATTTGGTTTCTTACCTGTAATCAGTCCATATTGATTATATAAAAATCTGCCAATTGTGGGAATCTAACAAAAGACCATGTCTAGAGTCTGGCATTTTAGCCCTAGACCACTAGGATGCTTACTTTTGTTATTAATAGTAGAGATGTTTCATAAACATTACAGGAATTAATCGTTTACATTTTTTTTAAAGTTTTATTGATGTAAATATAATACCTGAATAGTGAATTTTCTCCATGGGAACCTTGAGATTTAGAGTCTTGAACTCGATGACTGGTCCATCCTCTGCTATTGCGCTCACCTCTCCTCGAAGGCCATTCACTAACTTGTCAGACAGATTGCTCATTAAAATAACAGGTGCACCCACCTTGAACCACAAAATGCGTGGCACTAATATCTTTGCTAAATAGGATTTTTCACCTACGTCACTTGCATTACATTCATATAGTTCCCCGGGAAAAGCAATGATGTGTGAGCGGTTGTAGTCATCAACCTGCTCATTCCTGGAGAATTATTTAACATTAATAATTCATTTTCAACTGCCGTTGGCAATGGACGTTGCAAAGTGTCAATAAATGCTGATGTTTCTAAAGACACATTACCATCCGCCACTTCATGAATTTTCTCTAATTAAGTTCACCTCTTTCTGCCTGATAACTGTTGACAGTGTGACCCTATGTGGCAGAAGCCCACACCACAGTTCACTTTCAAAACAAAATTCGCCGTCATCACCATACAATGAATTTGGGAATGGTGGCAACTGTATAAAGTCTCCAGAAACCACTAGCTGGATACATGATTTTCAGAACTTCATTCAAACATTCAAAGAAGCGCTTGCTCATCATCGAACACTCATCTATTACTAATACATCTCTATTCAGTATGCGTTTTCTTGCTTCTACATATGCAGGATTATGCTCAATAACTTGCCTTATCTCGGATACTTCGAACCGACCATCACCAATACCAGACCATCAATGTATAGTCATTGCCTCTGAATACCAACAGCATGCAATCCCAGTGGTTGCTGTCACTGAGTCACAAAATGTCACGGGTAGAGCGTATTGGTCGTACATAGCTCTTGTAAGTGATCAGTTACACCCTAATCTATTGTTCGAGTTGAAACAAATTCATGATATATTTATGTAACACGTAAAAGCGTGCACATTTTAAGTGGCCGCCAGAGAGGCCGTGTCATAAGTTTAGTTTGGTGCTAATGCATGTAAACGTATAGGTATATCTTCCTTAACCGGCACAATTGTATAAGGGGCCTCTCGTGTAGATTCAATACTGCAGATTTAGCCACGTTTGTCACGGACTGAACGGGGGAAATAATGATTTGGGCGTAATGTTTGCTCTGAAACCCATTGTCTTCTAGTTCTTGCCGGGATGGTCGATAGTTACTTTGTTGGAACAGAGATTGGACGGCAAAATTCACAGGCAATATGTGGTTAGTATTTATTTTATCAAACTTTTATCGTACATTTGTATTCAGTGGGCGGCGCCATCTTGTTTGGCGGTTACGACATCCGGTAAGCATTGTTGTTTCTCAAACATTAACTTAAGACTAGCATATGATTTAGAAGTTATTTTATTAGATGTAATTATTGTAATTGATCATTAATTGTAAACAATATTAATTTGATAACAGTGGATAATAGGTTCATTAGTTAACGTTGGCGTACAACTCAGTAATTGTAATATACGATTGTTAACATTAGTTAACAATGAGATGAGTAAACAGGATAAATGTTCGACGCGTATGCATAGCGTTGTATAATGTGGTCATTAGTTGACATGCTTGCATGCATAACTCAGTGAGTGTAATATATGAGTGATTTGATAATGTTTATATTACATGTATTAGGGGTATTGATTAACAGCGACGTACATGGCGTATACATGGCGTTGTAGAATATGTATACATTGCTACTCATGATTAGTACAGCTTACGTATATTTATTGAATAATGATTTGTTTGGGTAATGATAATTATGCAAGATTGTTATGTTTGTCAACCGACATCTAAAACGTATGTATAATTACAGCCTAAGCCATCCAGGGTTGGAAATAAGCCATCCAGGGTTGGAGTAAGCCATCCAGGGTTGGAAATAAGCCTTCCAGGTTGGATATTCCGGAGTGGAGCTAAGCTTCCACGATTAACGTAACGAGCGGTGGAGACGGTCCCCGTACCTGCGCAGCATGGCCAGGTTTTACTAGCGACAACTCCCGGGACACAAGGTGGGCCCGTCATCAGTCCTCACTGGAGGAACATCACCCACAATCTCAGTGGAGGTTAACTATCATTACATCGCGTCATCAACCCTTACAGAAGGCATTTGATGACAATCATCCATTGAATTCGCACATCATCATCTTCATGAGCTCTCGCGCATCACAGTTATCGCGCTAGACCATAAATCAACATTGTTAGAACTTTAACAACACTTTTGTTATAAATACTGAAACGTCTTGAATGTTCATGAGAACATTCTTTTCATTTCATTTGTGTATTCGCTTGTTTTTTTAGATAATTGTATATATATTTAACATATTTTAAAAGTTGCATTAAACTTATGTAAATGCATTCACCGTCATTGATTCTTTCCTGAGTTAGCCCAACCACTAGGGTCATCCTGTGACACACTGCCACTGTCTTGTTCTCATTTTTCACTGCCCTAACAATTTCTTTTATGGTATATGATTTACCAGTTCCAGCAGCTCCCAACAAACACAAGTTATGACCGTCGATCACACATTTCAAAGCCTGGTTTTGTTCACTATTTAAAGGCATTTTCAATAAACTTCTAGAACTATTTACCATCGGTGTTTACAATTGAATACCCCACCGCGGGATATTGGTTCCGCTGGCTCTAAGAGTTTGTAATAATCCTATTGGCGAGTAGGGAACCATTCTACACAATCTCGGATTGACGAATCAAAGAGCTACATGGCTATTCTATTCTGTTCTGTACTGGATAAGCATTTCCGTGTCACCGAAGAAAGATGTCAGCGCGCTGGTGAACATGCAAATTGTTCAAAATATTCAGCCGTTGTGACTACCAGATGTCGGATTGAGCTTTCTGATGATCGGTATGTGTAATTATAAGTTATTTCTGATTGAACAAATGTATGTTTATGCAGGTTGAACGGTGTATAGTTGTGTTTTAGAGGTGAATGACGGTGACAATGGGGTCGGTCACATCTCCGTCGAGTAAGGTGTTTCTTCACTTCTCGACTTACTGGGTACACATTGCCATTGAGTTTAGTTGATTTAGTTACTGTATCTATGGGGAGCTATCCCTCCTGCAAAATTTGAGTGCTTGATTGAGCAAATCGTCCAAGAGTTGACCGTGTATTCGACCGTAAAAAAAGTGGAGTCGATGTTTTCCAAAAAAAAATCAGCGATTCTCGGACACCTTATTTTTATAGGAAAGTTTTAAAATGTTATGAAATGACTTTTTGGATGATTTTTTGTTTTGGTGGGGGGGGGGGGTTTGGTGTGGGGTGGGGGGAAGTAGAGGGGGGTTTTGGTAATAGTAACCAAATGACGCGCCGAATACCTGTGAATTTAACTACAATGTCTCAGTCTGTAACAAGGAATTTGATTGGACGAGACTTTTGACCCTGTTCATTAACAATGCAGGTGCACCCATATTTATAGGTGCACCTGTGCAATTGTAGGTGCACCTATATATTTTATAGGTGCACCTATATATTTTATAGGTGCACCTATATATTTTATGGGTGAACCTATATATTTTATGGGTTCACCTATAATTTTACAGGTGCACCCATAAAAATTATAGGTGCACCTATATTTTTTAATGGTGCACCTACACTTTTTTATAGGTGCTTGACCCCGATCGTACACCATACTAGACAGCGTATATTAAAAGGGTCTCGCCGTTCGTAGACGTGTATTTTATGCAATAGTCGGAGGACTGTGCTAATCAGGGCTGTCTCTAAATTTTGAAACAGGTGGCTACTTTGATTTGATAGGCGGCTACCATTATTGATCAAGCAAAGCGAGAGAGGTTGTTAGGGGGTCCGCGGGCATTCTCCCCCGCGGATAAGCATGAGGTCTAACTGCAATCTCCTGTTTTTGGTGCTAATTAAGGTCAGGATTTTTAGTTATTTCATGATTCTTTCAGATGATGAAATAATTTCAAAATATTTTACTGATTTAAAAAAAATAAAAATAAAAATTGTTTACAGCCAGCTCCAAATTCAAAACGGACGGCGAATATAGCCGGCTGCCGGCTATTAGAGACAACCCTGCTAGTAGTGCTTTATAATCTGATCTTTCGAGGACACATAAATTATTTGGCAAGAAATTATTTGCGTTTTACCTGTACCCAGTTACAGTACACACTGGCTACGATGATTCGCCCCAAAAGGAATATTCAAGGGTCGGTTGGGTAACCAGAACCACACATTATTTAATTTCCCCTAATTGATATGCTTGATATTCCACTTATTGCAAAAACAAACAATGAGATCGCTCTTGAATTCCAAAACTGTTTACATGTATAAGGTGGCATCAACTTATATTCTTGCATGACCACCTCCCCATTACAGTTTTTCAAAACATAACTTGTCAGGCACACATTATAAGAAATATGGAGCTGCAAATAATACAACATTACTAATAAATTGTTTAATATTTAATACATAGTTGCAAACTGTGTATTTATAGAGAGTCGCTCAGCTTGTGAAACGTATGATGGGACAGCTACTATGGAAAACATCGACTCTGGCGACAATGAAACTAAAAAAAAAAAAAAGAAGAAATCATTTAAAGACTTTGTCACAGGTACAGGCTTAAAAAGAATGTCAATATATACTATTGTAGTTCAGCACTAAAACAAACATGCTTAATCTTGATAATCGTTTGAAAACACAAAATACATATAAAAACATCTCATGTTATTGACTGTTTTTTGACAAATGGTTATAAAAGTATTTTTTTTAATATATACATGTAGGCTGCTGCTGTTGAGAAGCGTCCTCAAGAAAGTTTTAAGTAAACATGGTAAATGGACATTATTAATTATTTTGATTTTTGACAGGGAACATGAGCTCATATCCCCTGCCTGGAAAATAAATTAACCCAAAGCCTTTTTTAACGGTGAAATTGGAAGGGGCACATTTTTTTTTTTTAAGAAATCAGGTTCATAACCTTAAAACTGGGGCACCAAATTGTAACTTAACATCGTTGCCAACATCAAATTAAATGTTACGCAAAATAATAACTTGGTGAGATGTGAACAAGAGAGGCTTATTGACCAGTAACAAACTCAAGTATATTTTTTGAAGATTGACAAATCTACATAAAGAAATATAAAAAGATCGGACAGGGAAAGTAGCATTCAAGGAGGACAGTCAACCACAAAACACAGAAACAAATACGCAAACAGACAAACATCTTTGGCTTTGGATAAAGTCCTATGAAGTCAAATTAATCAGTTCAGAAACAAAAAAAATGAGTTCTACAAAAACATGAAATTATGACTGAATATATAAAATGTGCACGCATATCTCATTGAAAAGTAAAGTTAAAAAGATAAGATGAAAATAATATTTAAAAGGTTATGTATTTTTTTTAATTGTTTATAAAGTATATAATAGATTTCGTTATATTTAGTGGACGTCAATTAATAGCTATTTTCAGTGTTTCAACTTTGTCAATATATCAAGCTGAAACTACATGTATGAATAGACGTTTTGAACTTCTGTTTTAATTTCGAGGTGACGGTTAGAAGGATTAGGTCACCATTGATGGATTCAGAAAATGGTTCAGCAAAACTAAATGGAGTGTATATTGTATACTAAATGAAATAAAAGGAACTGACTTAAACTATACATGAAACAACAGTTCTTATTTTTGTTTTTTAGGCAAAATTTACATGAGGCTCCCAGTTCCGCCAGCTAAACTAAAACACTTGGGCTTTCAGACTACGCCAGGCTTTCAAAGCTCCACATCAAGGCGATCTTCCCCTAAACACTGTTAAGAGAAATATATCTACGTCAGAGTTACTATCAAGGCCCAATCATCAGTCAATAGATATGGATCTACATCTAAGACTATTCAAAGGACGTCAAGGTCTCCAAACTCAGCCTCTCAAAGATCCAGAGCAAGGTCATTGTCCTCATTTATTGTTAAGAGACATGTATATAATTCTGATGCACTTACACAGCCCCAATCATCACTCAATAGATCTGAATCTACGTTCTACGACTATTCAAAGGACATCAAGGTCTCGAAACTCAGGCTCACAGATTAATTCAGTCTCTCAAAGATCCAGATCAAGGTCATTGTCCGCATTCATTGTTAGGAGACCTGTATCTAAATCAAATGCACTTACACAGCCCCAATCATCAGTCAATAGATCTGGATCCTGTTAGAAGGATTCCGAGGTCTCCAAATTCGCGCCTGACAAATTTGAACACACGCATGTCACGTTCACGATCTCACTCTTCTAGAAATAGATTACCTTTGCAGAACTCTTCATCGCGACACATGTCCATATCTCTAAATTGGAGCATTTCTAGTAGGTCTAGGTATAGGTCAGGGAATAGATCAAGGTCATCTATGAACGAAACGCCATCCGACTACCACAGGTTAAGGTGTACAAACATGTCACAGTCACAGACAAATTCACGTTCTGGTACTGTGATGCATCACAGCAGATTATAAAAGTCTACATCCAATTCACGATCAAAACTTACGAGGCGTACGCATTCTCCAATGGAAGATGAAACAACAAGCACTAGTAAAAGGCAAAAAACCAGCGCATACCCAATGTCGGAAGAAAGTAAGTTTTTTTGAGATAATATTTTGGCTGCATTATCTGGTTTCGGATCATTGAAATGAGCTTATTGAGCTTTACATTTGATATATTTTAAGTATTTTATGTCTGGCACTACGAAATATTCCTGCAGAAAAGCTGGCAAAAAGATGCATGTACGTGGGTTTGAAAAAAAAAGAATATTGTTGAAAAGTTTTTGTCTCGCCTTTTCGATGAAAAAATGGCATAGGTGTTGCTTTTCCGGCGGCGGCGGCGGCGCGGCGAAGGCGAAGGCGAAGGCGTCAACATTCAAGTTGTGCGTTTATGTCATTTTCTCACAAACTGTATAGACTAGACCTTTCAAACTTTGCTTGTAGTTGTATCTTGGGTGGTAGTTCATCGTAACGTGACAAAGCAAATGTGCAAGTGACCTTGCGCTACTCCTCCTAAACGGCTTGTTGGATTTCTACAAAATTTGGCCGGAAGCCTCAGTATGTCGTCTAGTTGTGCAAAGCTCGGTATATCAATGAAATCTTGGACAAGTTTGAAAAACAGCTAGATCTTGTTAGTAACGACAGAGTTATTGCCCTTGACTTGTTGAAAAATGCTATATTGTATTTTCCTTTGTTAAATCTGTAGTTACTTCATTTTTTATCAGATCTTTACCATATTTGTTAAGAATGTTAATATAACCTCCCTCCCCACCCCGTAATGCACATGTTTACCAGGTGAGCGATCTAAGGCCATCATATCCCTGTTGTTTTTGCAACGTTTAAAAAAATGTACTGATGGGAATGTTATGTCGACAACCCTTGATATAAGAGCCGTTTTAGCCAGCAGAGCGTCCACGGGCCGTCTTGGGCCTCTTGTTTTTAATAGAATGGCATTTTGTTTTTAAACAAATGCACTTAAATGCCATCTCAGCAAACTGCAAACTCCATTGTTTTTAGATACTAAAATGTTTACAAACTTTTATTTAAGCATCATTGACCTTTTTATTTTTAAGTCCCGCCCCCGTTAGGCGAGACATGTGCATCCGCGGATTTCTTGTTTAATTATATTTTAACCAATTACCCTATTGATTGCATATAAGCTGTATGAAAGAGGTCACGTGCATATAAATTAAATTAAATGGGTGGTGTCAATTATATTTTGGTGGATTTAATAAGGCTAAGCATTTAATTTTATTTAATTGGTTTGTTGCTTTATCAAAAATGTTGTTTTTTTAGAATTCCAAACAAGAGTCGTGTACCTGCTGACCGACATTCGTCATGAGCTGTCAACTATGAAGAAAGGGTACAGTAGCATGCCATCGGGTTTTGAAATAGCCCAGACTGACAGTATGCTACAAAGGGCCACAAGTCTAGAAGAGTTTAATGCTTCGGAAGAGACGTTAAAACATGCCGACACGCGACAGAATTTGGTATGCATCTAGTTGATTTGAACTTAGTTAATTAAAAAAATGGCAGATACATTGTGTCCATCCGGTTATTCCAATCTTGAGATCATTTGAAGATGTGGTAACGGTTAAATGAACATTTGAACATTTGACATGTACAGTAGCATGCCATCGGGTTCTGAAATAGCCCAGACTGACAGTATGCTACAAAGGGCCACAAGTCTAGAAGAGTTTAATGCTTCGGAAGAGACGTTAAAACATGCCGATATGCGACAGAATTTGGTATGCATCTAGTTGATTTGAACTTAGTTAATTAAAAAAATGGCAGATACATTGTGTCCATCTGGTTATTCCAATCTTGAGATCATTTGACGATGTGGTAATGGTTAAATGAACATTTGATTCAATGTATTGAATAATATCTTGTTGCTTTATTTGCCGCATTGTGAGGCAATATATCTCTGCCATGTCGGTATCAACATTTTGGTTTCTTAAAAACACTGCCTGCTAGATTGATGACATTGCACCACATAAAGAACAACAATGCATATTGAATGACACAAAGTCTCTTTGACATTGACCTATATTTTATGATTGAGCGATTTATACATGAAGTCACTCAAATAGATCGCCGCCTTGAAATGCGTCATTGCATTGGCTATTGTAAACTTTACTGAATGAGGTCATTGTGTATGTGCGCACGTGTGTTTTCTATATATTTTGTTTATATAATGTATATATTTATTAATGTATTTCGGACTGATTCTTTTCCGCTTTTTTTTTCTATTTTAAATCTATCTATATGTACTTACAAATTCTCCTCTATGGTACATAGTGTTTACTGTTCTCCTTAATATTCCTAGACTGAATTCATCCAACCTCTTTCTTTGAACAACCTTGTTCTTTGTACAATCAGATATCTTTTTAATCTCCTCTGAAACCGCAGCTCCCTTTTCACTCAGGACGTTTTGAACTGTTCTTTTTTTCAAAGAAAGGGCATTTGTTACTCGATCTAGTTTTTTCATAGCTAACAATTGGCCTTCTCCTATACAATTCTTTCTTAAAACAGCTAGCAAGGCGACGGATGCAATTGTTTACATCATCGCTTATAATAGTTTTTTTCTTTAAGTTGGGCATCTTAAGTTGTTGACTTTTTATGTGTACAAATTATTATGAAACAATACATTTTACCAATAGTGGTGTTAATAACAACATATAAACGCATTATATTTTTTACTTATCTTTTATTTGCTAAAAGTATTGGTGTTCATTTCAAAATAAAAGAAAAGTACGATCGATTGCTGGAGCTCCAATTAGCGGTAAATTGACAATTGAACAACAACAATAAGCAGCATACCCTATGTTTTACTTAGTACATCCCAACCTTAAGTGACACAATGCGTCGAATATTAATCGAGATTTTTTTTTATTACATGCTAAATGCTTTCATACCTGGTATGGATAGACAGAATGAAATTGGACGCTTCTGGATCTGTTTACATTCTTGCCAAAGCTATCCACTAAGTTTAACAAAGCCCAAAATTCATTTTGGCACCCCGTGTTTACATTGTAAAACAAAAAAAATGGCAGCGTTTAGTTTCAATATTCTTCGTCTGCGCATGTCCGTTTTTAAGGTTTATTTATAGTACAAACGTAACGTAGCTGACGTCATGTAAACATTAACACAACGTCATTATTTCTGTAACAAATTGCCGCCGTGCACAAGATAAATGAGCAACATTTAAGTGAAGCTATCACGTCGTACTTAGCCTGTATGTTATGTGATAAGTATAATCTTATATTCTTGACAGTCTATTATTGACTTTAATAATCTCGTTGGATAAAAAGATAGGATACTCGACAGAGCCTTGTATTCTATCACTGTTATCGATCTCTTTTATTACAATCAATGATACGCATTCACTCATGTACGATCCTCTGTTTAATTCATGATTCAATTTAGGATTGGGTCAATCGATCAGCCATCGTCACTGACACATGCAAAATTAAAGAAAGATTAGGCCAAACTTAAAATATCTTAGTTTGCACAAACCGCACCTTAGATTTTTAAGATGGGTAAGTAGGTAGGAATATTCTTTTATTTTCTTCCATATAATATGTCAGATTATTTTCTGAAGGCTGTTTAAAGTTTAATTGTTGTTTTTATTTACACTTGTTTTTCTACGTATTAAAGATGTTTTAGTACGCTGGGTGTGTGTATTCCAATGTTGAACATCTTAACTTTGTACTTAAAAGTCCTGTCTAAAACAATTGAAAGACAGAAGAAGAGGAAACGCGGTCTGTGTTTTACAAAATAATAATAATAATATTTTACTGAAAAAAAAACTTCGGAGTCGGGCCGAAATGGACCGATCGCGTTCGGGCAAACACACATAATTTTAATTATGGCCTTACATAAAGAATTATTTAAAACTGCCGTCAGGTAACCTGATCTGAAATGAATTGATGGAAACTTTCTACCTAACACATGTTATTCGTTTGGTCAAATACACTTCATGAATGAAATGAATATAAGTCATGTTTTCTAATCTCGCTATTGTTTCGATCCGCGTTCTTTTGGTATATATTCATACTATTTATCTCGTGCACTCGATTCAAGAAAATGTGCATTTTTCAAAAATGATAAGTGTGGAAGATCAAGTAGGACGTGAGGTGCTAGTGTTTGAAACGTTAATGGACATCAGTGTGCACGCATGTGTCGAACAATGCAAATTTAGAAAAATGTGTAAATTTGTGAATTACTTTACACATGGGCACGTCTGCTTTATGATCAAGACAGATCTGGACGACACTGACGTCATGGTTACGGAGCACTCAGGGTTTATATACGCCAAGAAATCTGAGTGGAATATCGTAAGTATATTTTTAACGTTACTGGAGTGGACCAGTCCCCATGACTTTGTTAAAAAATATTTTCCTTAGTGAACGGTTGGTTGCCCGATGTACTTAAAGTCTTTGTAACAATAAACAGAACAGCGTATTTTCTTAATAACTTTCGTTTTTCTCCTATGATATTAACGAAACTTCACAATAAGGTGCGGCTCATGCAAAGAAAACGTGAAGTTGTTACTCTGGTCATTTGGCCAAAAGTCAAGCTCACGGTTACTATAAATAGAAACACAAATATCGCGCACTAATTTTAGTTTCCTTTGAGGGAGTTTAAAAAAACTTATCCGCAAGGTTTGAATCATGGTAAGAAAACTTGACATTGTTCAAAAGTCAAAATCAATGCTATTGTTACAATAAATAAAATACTTTGTTTTAGTTAAATATCTTCAGTTTTCTTTGAAGTTTTGTAACGATTCATCATAAAAAGGAAGCTTGGAATTGTTATTGGGGTCATCTGGAAAAAGGATACCGCTATTATGAATAAAACATTGGATTCCATTCGAGTACTTCCCTTGAGGACTTTATTCATGAAAGTGTTTAAAGCAATGTATCAAAATGAAGTTAATTTCAGCGAGAAGAAGAATGACACGTTTGTGTGTGTGTTTTTCCTTAGACTGAGTTACTGGAGTGGACCAGTCCCCATGCCTTTGTTAAGAATTATTTTCTTTAGTGAATGGTTGGATGCCCGATGTACTTAAAGTCATTGTAACAATAAACAGAACAACGTTTTTTTGCTTAATAACTGTTGTTACTACGCAATAGTTTTAGTTTCTTTTGATTTAAACATATTTTGTTGCCAATATTTTACAGACTGAATAATATCCACATATATACAATAGACATATTATAATGACAAATGGGTCGGGTAACAAGTTCTACCAACATTAGTTTAAACCCTTCCCAGTTAACATCTTGAAATTGCAAATGTGTATGGCTGAGTGAAATAAATTACAATGGCAAATAATACATTGAGAGTGAGAATGATGAATAGTAAACACAACATATAAGAGAGAGAGAGAGAGAGAGAGAGTTTCCCAATCTTTAAGTTCCAATCAGTTCGAAAACATAAACGCTTTCATAGTACATCAACTGCTATAGCTCTATGACCTTGAGATATGTAATAACAACAACAAACACTACAATAGTATGCGTGTAGAGTGTCGAAATGCGTCGGAGATAATCCTATGTATGTTTGAACTGCTTTGAAGAGGGATTTATTTTCCCTGTCAGTTATCTGTTCACGACCATAAAGGAGTGTGCTTACATTTAACGGGTGTAAATGGCGAGTAGCCTGAAACAGATGAAGCCGATATGCTGTAAATGTGTTACATTGAAAAAAAATAGTGTTCAGCATCTTCTACTTCACAGCCGCACTCGAAAGTTGGTGAATCTCGTAAATGGTTAAGGTATAAATCGTTATTAAGATTGCTACAAAAATTCCTCATTCAGGCATGTAAAACGGCAAATAATCTTTGTCCACATAAGTAGCATGGTGGCACTTTTGTACTAAAAAATACAGATGTTAATAGACGTCTCTTAAAAGTTGCGATACTTTCAGAGTTTAGTATTTCTATTGGCAATTCATTCCATAGTTTAAGAGAGGAAGGAACAAACGATGTATTGTATATTTCAGTTCTCCTACCAATAGTGGCGTAGTTATCAGTATTTCTGAGATTGTATGCGCTGGCATCTCCAACTAGCTGTGGGAAAATGTTTGAAATGTAATTCGGAACGGTTCCATTTTAAACATTATAAACTGAAATAAGTTTTTGCATTTTTCTTCTATCAGAAAGTGAAACCCATCCTATTTCGGATATTAAGCGATGTATGGATACAGATCGGGTTAGACCAATCACAATACGAGCTGCCTCATATTGTAACTTTTCCAAGCTATTTTTTACTAGTAAAGTACATCCATCCCATGTAATGGATGCATATTCTACTACTGGGCGCATATAAGACAAGTATATCTGATTGAGTGTTTTACGCGCTACTTCGTATTTAAGCATTCTTATTAATCCAAGCACCTTTGACGCAGAAGCAACACTATTTTTAATGTGTTCGTGCCATTTACCGTTATTACTCAGTGTTACTCCTAGATGTTTATGATTATCAACAAATGTTAGCGGGACATTATCTAGATATAAAGTTGAAAGACGGTCATTATTGTTTAAGGAATAGAATATTACTTCTGTTTTGGCAGGATTAAATCGCACAAGCCATTAGTTTCCTTTGAAGGAGTTTAACGAAACGTAACCCCAAGGTGTGATTCATGGTAAGAAAACTTGACATTGTCGAACGTCAATGCTGTTTTTACTATAAGTAAAACACTGTTGTCGTTAAATATCTTCAGTTTTCCTTGAGGTATTTTTAACGTTACTATGAATAGAACAATGGTTTCCATTCGATTACTTCCCTTCAGAACTATTGTTCATGAAACTGTTTAAAGGAATTTATTTCAGCGAGAAGAAGAATAACACGTTTTGTTTGTGTTTTTCTTAGACTGAGCACCAGGCCTGTTCCATTTGCGCCATTAACGAAACATGCCATGTAGCGGAAACGGGTATATCTTGTGAAATAACGGGTAAGCATTACTTATCATTATTTCCTTTCATTATGAAAACAGCATCTTTCACATGAACTAAATAATAAATACATTAACGGGGATCCTTCGTCAGCAACGAACACAAACAAGAGAAAAAAGAAGCCGTCTCGGTTTTATTGAATATGTTCATGAGAGGTAATATAAGATGCCACATCTCAGGGTTCAAATTTAAATGTAACACTTATTTACTTACTAAATGCGAGTAGATTTTTGCAGATTTCAAGTAGAAAATATTAACGCTAAAATGTACGAGTTATAAAAGTAACTGGTCAAAATTACAAAATCACAGAAATGTTTTTCTCCATTTTCATGCACATGACAATCTGTAAGTTGATATAACATCTCAAAAACAGACTCAGTAAACCCGAGTCTGTTACTTTTCCCCCTTGTGTGGGCTCTTGGGGTCAAATATGTTTACCTTTAAATAAGAATATGCCTTCAACCGGTGCTTGGGGAAGTGAGAGGTGTTGATAATAGTTAATCCAAGTCTGCAAGTGTTCTCCTTTGTTTGTGTTCGTTGCATCCGTTTTCAGCATTTATAATGTTACACGAAATGCACATAGAAGCCAGTCTAGTTAACATTGTAGTTGCTTTTTTTCTCTGTTTGTGTTTTGTAATAAAAATGCGATTGTGAACGCCGAGGTCAGAGATGATTCAAGCAATGCTTCCTGGTGTTACCTTGATATCATTTTCTGATTAATCAATAATATAGTGTTACCTATGCATACTTTTAAGAATAATGTAAACATGTTATTGTGTCATCCAAGGCCATTCATTTATAATTAGTAACACATAGCAGTTTCTGGATGAGTATATTTTTAAATGTTTTTGTTTATGGTGTGATTCTTCAAACAACTGTCATTCAACTTTGTTTAAAAACACTATGTCAGTCTTATTGGAATATTCTGAAGTTTCTATGATGTTCTATGACGTACTGTGGCGGTATAAATACAGCCTTCTGGGGTTTATATTTGTTGAGTATCTGGTTCAGTGCCTAGTTCAGTATTTGGATTGAGAATTTCAGTATAAAGTGAACACATTGGATGCTTTTAATTATACATATATTGTGAGAGGATAAATATGATTGAGCTCATCTATAATAAAAGTGGATTGGATTATATGGACTATTGTGAATAATTAAACCAGGAACGACATGAACTACAATTGGATAAAAGGGACACTTGACAATTTAGATTACAATTTAGATTAAAGGGACACTTGCCAATATTATTTGGACTTTATTCTTATCTCAGATTTTAAAGAAATACTGGATCTAATTTATGTATATTCTGCAAGTGAATATTTTTCATTGCAGTATTTGAATAAATGTGTTGATTATATTTTTAAAAATAGCTGTTGCTGGTTTTGTTCTCTTTCTTGTTACATTTTACCGGTAACACTGGGACTATACATATAGATATTTTTTTTGTAATTTTGTAATGCGTACATACAATTTTGAAAAGTTGGTTTGTTAAACTTCTCCGGCCATGTTTTGTTTCATAAACATGTTTATGTTTATTTAAAACGAAATCAATAAACAACAATAGATATTTTCAATTCACACATTGCAATATCTGTGAAAAGTGAGAATAAGATTTTATTTGATGACGTAGAAAACTTTGAACAGGTAAATTAATCCATAGGTAAAGGTATTTATCAATTATCTGGCTATAGTTGTGCAGCTATACAATTTAGACCTCGTTTCCCCGTGCAGTCACGCAGTGGTAAAAGTAGTATCTACGTCATGCAAATAACACTTATTTTTACATACAACTTAGTAGCAGTTTTAAATACATATTTCTCTACGGGACTATCAAGAAATGTTCATATGATGTTTAAGAGTTAAATTTGTTAATTGATAATACTACAAAAAGGGTGGCCATTCACCTTTAATAGCAATACGGCATGTTCCGCATCTGACGATACTGATATTTACAGCTGTTTATGGTTCTGTTAATTGAATCAGAATGCAAACTTTCTCAGCCTTTTTATGCGTTGATGTGAAATTTCAAGGTACTATGATTTGTACCCTTTAAACGTGTTTGTCTTGGATTGCTTTCCAAACATAAGTATTCTGTTTTAGGTTGTGGACTACCAAAGAGTCGACCAAATACAACAATGTATGGTAACCTATACTCCATCGGCAGCCGACTTGTGTACAAATGTGACGAAGGCTACAGTATGAATACGATCTCTACGAGCCAGGTTACCTGTATGCCGGATGGAACATGGATCTGGATAAATGGTGCGATCATGGAATATTTCATTTCCAGATCATTAAAATGCAGCAAGTATACTCCCAACTTTTCATATATTTCACTTATCGAAATATGCACGGATTTCCTTGTCCGGTATGCAAGAAAAGACTTTCAAGTATATCCGTCATTTTACTGGGGCTTGATATTTCCATCCTAGGGTGAGATGGAAATATCTAGCTCCGGTAAAATGACGGATTTCCTTGTCCGGTATGAGAGCTAGCCCGGTAAAACGTCATTTTATATGCATACCGGACAAGGATATCCGTTATTTTACCGGGGCTAGATATTTCAATCTTACCCTAGGGTCGAGATAAAATTCACGCGCGCCAACATCCGGTGTGCAGGAAAACATGCAAAACGTTAGTAGCTGACGGCGTTAACACACAACATGTCTCTGATATGCAAGAAAAAGAATTTATCATGAATATTCGGTTCAGATAGGGAATTCCAACCCTCATACTGACGTCATATCGATTTTTTTTCAAATTCATCAATGATATTCGGCATGTGCCCTCCTGATTTTCCAGGACTTTTTCCGCGGTGCAGTAATTCGGTGTGCACATGCACTACTGAAACATAACGCGTTCTAATTAAATTATTTCCTGTTATCTAGGCATTGCCTATTTCATATTACTTCTAAATGAAGTCAAAGTCATGCACCATAACAAATTCTTCACACGATTCTTCCATACGTACAAGGATTGTCTTTGTTGAATATCGTCTTCACTGGCGTGTCCTGCGTGATGGCAATCTCCACGCAGAGTTATCGTTCCTTTCACTCACATATATCTCTGCTAACTGCTAAATTACAAGATTTTGATAAAATCTGTTAAACTGGAATATGTTTGCCTGACACTTATTTATTTCTTGTGTAAATATAATTTTCAGAATATCTCCAGATTAAATGTTGCAAGATTTGAAATAATGCACGAAAACAATTTAGTTTTAATCGGGACTATTTTACTACAACACGAATACGTACTTAGGTCTCCTCAATCAATACGCATATGTAAACATTTCAAACCGAAGCTTGCTAGCAGAAAATTACTTAAAAAATTAACTCATAGAAATAAAAATTGAAATTATTTAATATAAGTCTATATTTATCTTTGCAGATCACGCAAAAGGATTTTTATAAACATAGTCATAATTTTTTGAATAATCACGTGACCTAACCGTACGCCCTACTTCCTTTGACGTTGACAGAGTCAAATGAGGAACGAGTGTACTCTGGGTAGAGATTGGCGTGATGGAGGCCGGACTACTTTTTCCCTCATAATTTCAAGCGCCAAAAACGAGAGATGATACTAATATCGAGGGAGAGAATGTTCCAACCCTCGGAATAAGCGTATTAAGCAGAGCCTCGGTTCCGATAAAAACACTTATACCTCGGGTTGGAATTCCCTATCCTCACCGGATACCTATGAAGGATTCTTATATTCCATCCCCCATGTAAAACGTGAATAGCCTTATCCGGTATGCAAGAAAGCCTGATCTTACACACGGGGGGAGATAAAAGTCACGCGCTGATATCAACAATAGCAGCTGCATGACGTCATTGTGTAAATAACCATGCGAAACGTTAGTAGTTGGCAACGTCAACGCGCAGAATGTAAATGATATGCAAGAAAAAGAATCAATCATGGGTATCCGGTTCAGAAAGGGAAATTCCAACAATCGGCATAACTGTTTTAATCTGAACCTCGGCAGAGTCTCGGTTCCGATAAAACAGTTATACTTTGTGTTGGATTTCCCTATCATCACCAGATACCCATCAAAAAATTTTATATTATTAGCGCCAGTATGACGTTTTTTTCGTGGAAGGTTTAATATTTGGACAGTTCGTGTGATATAGGCTGTAGGTGTTCAGCGTGCCGCAAATACGATGCGAGCATCAAAATGACATGGACACATTGTATTTCGGGTGAATGTATCGCATCTGTCTGGATGGGTAGGACTGACTTTACGAAAGGAAGCATGCTAAAAAGAGATGCATACTTTCTTTAAAAACAATTACAACGTAATGCAATCGCATATCACAGCGTTCCAAGAAGATATAATTGATATTTGCCTAAAGATTTGTTCAGAACGTTATTTTCTTTTTCAGGTAGATCCTGTCTCTGTGGCTGGTACTCCTTTCGATCGTCCTGCTATAAATTGTCTACTCTTTACTTAAATTGGAACGATTCAAAAGTATGTCAGTCTTATATACACAGTAATATCACTAGTATACAACTATTTAATTACTTAGAAGTCAATAGTTAGAACTATTTATCAGAGGGAGTGACTACTGGCCCGAGAAGGGTACTATTGCACGAGGCGGCACGCCTCCAGTGTCCATTGACACCTAAGGCATTAAATAGTTGTTTTAATATATATCATAAAATATAACAGTTTTGATGTTTTACTAATAAAATTAAAATTTGGAGTGTGAGCCGTGTAAACAATGTATCTGCTTCCATTGTTCATTTAAACAAGCGCGTCACTGGCACAGATCGACAATAGCACGGTCACCTGACGCTTTGCTGTTTTTAAAAAAAAAACGCGCGTCAATGACAAAGATGTACTACTGCACGCTAAATTTGAACGTGATGAACTATTGAACGGTATGGTCAAAACTATTTAACCAGAGCAGTCTACATATCCCCATTAGAAGAGTCATTGACTTACTATACGAGTAATCTACATATCCCCATTACAAGAGGCATTGTCATATTATGCGATAAATCTACATATCCCCATTAGAAGAATGAATGACATACTATACGAGTAATCTACATATCCCCGTTAGAAGAGTCACTGACATACTATATGGGCTATCTACATATCCACACTAGAAGAGTCAATGATATACTGTACGGGTAATCTACATGTACCCATTAGAAGAGTCAGTGACATAATATACGAGCAATCTACATATCCAGAAGGGTCAATGACAACTATACGAGCAATCTACATATCCCCATTAAAAGAGTCAATAACAGACTATACGCACTGTCTACATATCCTAGAAGAGTCAATGACATACTATATGAGCAATCTACATATCCCCATTAGAAGAGTTAATGACGTACTATACGAGCAGTCTACATATCCCCATTAGAAGAGTCAATGACATACTATACGAGCAGTCTACATATCCCCATTAAAAGAGTCATTGATATACTATACGAACAGTCTAAATATCCTAGAAGAGTCAATGACATACTATATGAGCAGTCTACATATCCCCATTAGAAGAGTCAATGACATACTATACGAGCAGTCTACATATCCCCATTAGAAGAGGCAATAATATACTATACGAGCAATCTACATATCCCCATTAAAAGAGTCATTGATATACTATACGAACAGTCTACATATCCTAGAAGAGTCAATGACATACTATATGAGCAATCTACATATCCCCATTAGAAGAGTCAATGACATACTATACGAGCAGTCTACATATCCCCATTAAAAGAGTCATTGATATACTATACGAACAGTCTACATATCCTAGAAGAGTCAATGACTTTCTATACGAGCACTCTACATAACCCCATTAGAAGTGTCAATGACATACTATACGAGCAGTCTACATATCCCCATTAGAAGAATCAATGAAATACTATACGAGCAGTCTACATATTTCCATTAAAAGAGTCATTGATATACTATACGAACAGTCTACATATCCTAGAAGAGTCAATGACATTCTATACGAGCAGTCTACATATCCCCATTAAAAGAGTCATTGATATACTATACGAACAGTCTACATATCCTAGAAGAGTCAATGACATACTATATGAGCAGTCTACATATCCCCATTAGAAGAGTCAATGACATACTATACGAGCAGTCTACATATCCCCATTAGAAGAGGCAATAATATACTATACGAGCAATCTACATATCCCCATTAAAAGAGTCATTGATATACTATACGAACAGTCTACATATCCTAGAAGAGTCAATGACATACTATATGAGCAATCTACATATCCCCATTAGAAGAGTCAATGACATACTATATGAGCAGTCTACATATCCCCATTAGAAGAGGCAATGATATACTATACGAGCAGTCTACATATCCCCATTAGAAGAGGCAATAATATACTATACGAGCAATCTACATATCCCCATTAAAAGAGTCATTGATATACTATACGAACAGTCTACATATCCTAGAAGAGTCAATGACATACTATATGAGCAATCTACATATCCCCATTAGAAGAGTCAATGACATACTATTTGAGCAGTCTACATACCTAGAAGAGTCAATGACGTACTATACGAGCAGTCTACATATCCCCATTAAAAGAGTCATTGATATACTATACGAACAGACTACATATCCTAGAAGAGTCAATGACATTCTATACGAGCAGTCTACATATCCCCATTAGAAGAGTCAACGACATACTATACGAGCAGTCTACATATCCCCATTAAAAGAGTCATTGATATACTATACGAACAGTCTACATATCCTAGAAGAGTCAATGACATTCTATACGAGCAGTCTACATATCCCCATTAGAAGTGTCAATGACATACTATACGAGCAGTCTACATATCCCCATTAGAAGAGTCAATGACATACTATACGAGCAGTCTACATATCCCCATTAAAAGAGTCATTGATATACTATACGAACAGTCTACATATCCTAGAAGAGTCAATGACATTCTATACGAGCACTCTACATATCCCCATTAGAAGTGTCAATGACATACTATACGAGCAGTCTACATATCCCCATTAGAAGAATCAATGAAATACTATACGAGCAGTCTACATATCTCCATTAAAAGAGTCATTGATATACTATACGAACAGTCTACATATCCTAGAAGAGTCAATGACATTCTATACGAGCAGTCTACATATCCCCATTAAAAGAGTCATTGATATACTATACGAACAGTCTACATATCCTAGAAGAGTCAATGACATACTATATGAGCAGTCTACATATCCCCATTAGAAGAGTCAATGACATACTATACGAGCAGTCTACATATCCCCATTAGAAGAGGCAATAATATACTATACGAGCAATCTACATATCCCCATTAAAAGAGTCATTGATATACTATACGAACAGTCTACATATCCTAGAAGAGTCAATGACATACTATATGAGCAATCTACATATCCCCATTAGAAGAGTCAATGACATACTATATGAGCAGTCTACATATCCCCATTAGAAGAGGCAATGATATACTATACGAGCAGTCTACATATCCCCATTAGAAGAGGCAATAATATACTATACGAGCAATCTACATATCCCCATTAAAAGAGTCATTGATATACTATACGAACAGTCTACATATCCTAGAAGAGTCAATGACATACTATATGAGCAATCTACATATCCCCATTAGAAGAGTCAATGACATACTATATGAGCAGTCTACATATCCCCATTAGAAGAGTCAATGACATACTATACGAGCTGTCTACATATCCCCATTAAAAGAGTCATTGATATACTATACGAACAGTCTACATATCCTAGAAGAGTCAATGACATTCTATACGAGCACTCTACATATCCCCATTAGAAGTGTCAATGACATACTATACGAGCAGTCTACATATCCCCATTAGAAGAGTCAATGAAATACTATACGAGCAGTCTACATATCTCCATTAAAAGAGTCATTGATATACTATACGAACAGTCTACATATCCTAGAAGAGTCAATGACATTCTATACGAGCAGTCTACATATCCCCATTAAAAGAGTCATTGATATACTATACGAACAGTCTACATATCCTAGAAGAGTCAATGACATACTATATGAGCAGTCTACATATCCCCATTAGAAGAGTCAATGACATACTATACGAGCAGTCTACATATCCCCATTAGAAGAGGCAATAATATACTATACGAGCAATCTACATATCCCCATTAAAAGAGTCATTGATATACTATACGAACAGTCTACATATCCTAGAAGAGTCAATGACATACTATATGAGCAATCTACATATCCCCATTAGAAGAGTCAATGACATACTATATGAGCAGTCTACATATCCCCATTAGAAGAGGCAATGATATACTATACGAGCAGTCTACATATCCCCATTAGAAGAGGCAATAATATACTATACGAGCAATCTACATATCCCCATTAAAAGAGTCATTGATATACTATACGAACAGTCTACATATCCTAGAAGAGTCAATGACATACTATATGAGCAATCTACATATCCCCATTAGAAGAGTCAATGACATACTATATGAGCAGTCTACATACCTAGAAGAGTCAATGACGTACTATACGAGCAGTCTACATATCCCCATTAAAAGAGTCATTGATATACTATACGAACAGACTACATATCCTAGAAGAGTCAATGACATTCTATACGAGCAGTCTACATATCCCCATTAGAAGAGTCAATGACATACTATACGAGCAGTCTACATATCCCCATTAAAAGAGTCATTGATATACTATACGAACAGTCTACATATCCTAGAAGAGTCAATGACATTCTATACGAGCAGTCTACATATCCCCATTAGAAGTGTCAATGACATACTATACGAGCAGTCTACATATCCCCATTAGAAGAGTCAATGACATACTATACGAGCAGTCTACATATCCCCATTAAAAGAGTCATTGATATACTATACGAAAGTCTACATATCCTAGAAGAGTCAATGACATTCTATACGAGCACTCTACATATCCCCATTAGAAGTGTCAATGACATACTATACGAGCAGTCTACATATCCCCATTCGAAGAATCAATGAAATACTATACGAGCAGTCTACATATCCCCATTAAAAGAGTCATTGATATACTATACGAACAGTCTACATATCCTAGAAGAGTCAATGACATTATATACGAGCAGTCTACATATCCCCATTAAAAGAGTCATTGATATACTATACGAACAGTCTACATATCCTAGAAGAGTCAATGACATTCTATACGAGCAGTCTACATATCCCCATTAGAAGAGTCAATGACATTCTATACGAGCAGTCTACATATCCCCATTAAAAGAGTCATTGATATACTATACGAACAGTCTACATATCCTAGAAGAGTCAATGACATTCTATACGAGCAGTCTACATATCCCCATTAGAAGTGTCAATGACGTACTATACGAGCAGTCTACATATCCCCATTAGAAGTGTCAATGACATACTATACGAGCAGTCTACATATCCCCATTAAAAGAGTCATTGATATACTATACGAGCAGTCTACATATCCCCATTAGAAGTGTCAATGACATACTATACGAGCAATCTACATATCCCCATTAGAAGAGTCAATGACATGCTACACAAGCAATCTCCTTATCCCCATTAGAAGAGTCAATGACATGCTATACAAGCAGTCTACATATCCTCATTAGAAGAGTCAATGACATGCTATACAAGCAGTCTACATATCCCCATTAGAAGAGTCATTAATAAACGAGCAATCTACATATCCCCATTAGAAGAGTCAGATACATATATACTGTACGAGTAATCTACATATCCCCATTAGAAGAGTCATTGGCATATTATACAAGCTGTCTACATATCCCCATTAGAAGAGTCATTAATAAACGAGCAATCTACATATCCCTATTAGAAGAGTTAATAACAGACTATACGAGCTGTCTACATATCCCCATTAGAACAGTCAAGGACATACTATACGAGCGGTATAAATACCCCCATTAGAAGAGTCAGATACAGATATACTGTACGAGTAATCTACATATCCTCATTAGAAGAGTTATTGATATATTATATAAGCAAACTACATAGCCCAATTAGAAAAGTCAATCGGTGATGACCTGCTTTAATGAAGTAGATACAAAACTATTATGTTTTATGTACGGTGGCGTCTGTTAAGTTTTCGGTCTTTAAAAAGGATGAGCAATTAGAAAACACAAACATTTGCATTTTAAAACTGGAGAGACTTTTGAATAAATAACGAAGTTCAACAACAACTTCATCTTACCGCCATTTTTCTGAAAAGCTGAACTGAGTTAGAAATAGACCGCACCGCACCTTGCCCAGAAAGCTAAAGCTATCCATCCAACAGTGATAAGCAAATTGTTTAACGTTTTCGACACAATTCTTTTTATCCATTTTAGGCAAAGTGTGAAGAAGACGGGGCACATCTTGTAGACAGCTCATCTAAGGAAGAAATGGACTTTTTGAAAACAACATACGCAAACACAGGCCAGAGTAAGTATACAAGTGATTATCAGCCAGGTATGGCGAAAATTTGTGTCTATATGTGTGGAACAGCATGCCGAATGACTTGAGGTGGGTGGATAAGAATACGGATTTCATCCGGCTTGTGCGCATATATGCTACACATGTAAGAGTGCTATCTTTGTAGAGTATATTTTTCATTTTCAGTAGGAATTTTCATTGATTTTGATTTATTTCTTATATCGTATAGTTTTTTTTGTGTTATGCTTTGCTTGTCTTTTACTAAAGTGACCATCGGTCGGCCATCTTTGAAACAAGAAACCTGCCGCAAAGCAGCATTAATACATTGAATGATCTAGACTGAATCAGCAAAAGATACAAATTCTAATTTTCAAATAATTCCGGAAGTATGCGGAGATTAGGACAAATCCGTCAAATGCATGTCCCAAAACAACTGTCGTATGACGTCACACTATTGATGTCACGTCATGTTTGTGTTCTTAAGTTGGATGAGATTTCATTCGAACAAAGCCGTAAAATACAGAACTCGGTGTGTATTTTTCGCGAGGGGACACACTCGATTCTTATTGTTTTTACGCCTCCTTTCGCTCGGCGTTCACATTATTATACCTCGGTCTTGTTCGTGTACACCGTGCTTCGTTCTCTATGTTTTAACGACAATGCTTCACTGGACGCTTAACTTGCCGTAAAACGTCAAAAACAGATAGAACATTCTATACATACACTGGCTTAGTCACCACTGACGACATGCCTTTTTTGTCTTCATACGCATACGCATAACCGCCAACGGATTACTTTATATTTCAATAAAATTTTGTAACAAATTATTTGTTTGTACAAACACAGGAGTTCATAGTTTAATAAGTAAAACCTAATGCTTTTATTTACCATCATTTTACCGTCTAAAAATAACGCTTTCTCTTTCAAGACTATTGAAGTACTTTCATTTCCGATTTATAAATAGGCATTATGCTAATTAGCCACGAGTTACTCACGAGGTAGCGATAAACTATTTAATAAATTATATCGGTCAACTTGTGACAGATATTGGTCTAATTATGGATCTGATACGGGTACGTATATAGAAACCTGTCAAAATTAGAAGATAGTGGCCAGTCCTCCCCAAAATATAACTCGCAGCCGACGGTATTATTGTTTACACCGCCATTGATTACCGGCATGCCTTGCGCAGAATCACACAGGTCAATCCCGCAGCGACACCTGTCGGACACAATGACAGATAGAAAGCTTCCCGGGCGCATGCGCTTCGCGCAAGGGTTCTCGCCGGAAGTTTCTAAAAAAATCCAAAATCGATGGGATAGTAGGATCAAGTGAATTTTTCAACCAAATACTTATTTTAGGCACGAGCAATGTCAAACATATAGATCAACACCATTGATATGAAATACTATTGATTAGAAATAATGGTGCGCTTTATATTCGAAAGGTTTGGTACAATGTTACTCATAGTTGTTTGCTTTTTATGTGAACTAAATTGGTCCATATAATAGACCATTTATCCAGCGAGTGCAGACGAGACATCAATTCTGAATAAAATAACCCTTTTTCTCACATCATCCAAATTTTTAAGTACACAAATGTACAAAAAAGCAAAGATTTTCTTTTAATGACATGTGGTAACATTGTTTAGTTGTATACTTTGCTGTATTGTTGGCTGCATGTTACCATTTACTTTAAAGTACATATTAGTATGCATTCTTCTTACACAGCGCTGTTTTGAGAGTTATAATTCTATAGGACATACACGGCATTTTTGCATATATTCATCCAATCAAAGTGTAATGTCTCCATGATACTGTTTAAGTAAAACCTAAATTCGATAGAATCCTACAATCATCTTATTTCAGATATAACTCACTCTGAGACATAAATTCTTGCATATTTTACATATGTCTATTATTTTACTTTTTTCGTATTTATACTTACTCAAAATAAGTCCGAAACTGCGAATTTTAGGAAAACTTAAAACTATTGCAACACAGGAAAATTTCATAAAATTGCCTTTGGGGTTAAAGCAGACAAAAATAGACACAATTTACACCATTTACTTTTATGTGTGCAGACATATGGATAGGTGGTAATGACAGAGGTGAGGAAGGCACATTTCGCTGGTCTGATAACTTATTGCTGGAAGATGGCTTTACGCTGTGGAACGTAGGAGAACCTAATGATTACAACGACGCGGAGGACTGCGCTCATATTGCACCGAGACAAAACTTCTTCTGGAATGATGGTCCGTGCGCAATAGAGTATTGGAGCATTTGTGAATACGAATTAATTCAGTGAACTTTTGGTAAGGGTACACAAACTATGAACACACAGTGTGAAAACATTTTTTGGGGATGACAATACTATTTACGATGAATCACACCATCGCATTAATATTTGATATGCATATAAACTTTGGTCAAACAAACGGTTAATTCAGTTAACAGGTTATAAACGCCAGTAAAACTGAAGCATTTTTTTTCTTCAAAAAACAATAAACAGCGTCGGCCTAATCTCATGTTAGATAGATATGGAAAAGTATTCGTGCCTCCATTTGTTGGGTTATATTCAGCTTCAATAAAATAACACGAATTGTTATAATACATGTCAATAATTGAATATATTTATGTCGACGAAACAGGATATAATTCAACAAATGCAAAAAAGTATTTTCAAATGTTTGTTCATTTTACAGTAAATGTTTACAGTCGTTTTTAGTACTTGACATGTTGTTCTTTCTTCATATCGCGTTTAAACAAAATCAATAACAAACATATCAACATTATTAAGGTACTTTACGTAATGAGTAATCTCTGATTTACATGAGATATTTATTTCAAGCTACGTACCTGTCTCTGTTGTTAGGGTGAGAAATAACTCTACATTTTATCAAATCATAATCTTAATTAATCTAAAATAGTTTGAGAGATCGCTCACATGCCAAATTATCGGAACCAATCAGATTGCAGATCGTGGCATTTGTGATATACTATTTAATACCGCAAAAAAACAAATGCGCCGTCTACTGAACCGAAGGTTCAGGATTCAAGCCTTATATTTAAACCATACAACGTTAAGATATTTCAAAAAATATTATACGAAACTTCTACGGAATAAATCTGATTGGTTTCGACAATTTGGCATTTAAGTACTCTGTAAAGATATGACTTTTAAGCAAAATGAGTAAAAAAATATTTTTAAGGCCTAATAAACTGAACATTGTTGGAATTATGGGTAGGAAGGTCATCTTTTTGTTTTATTTGTTCTTTTATTTTTATAAGTAATACATATAAAGACTTAAAGATCGAGAACAATAAGATACCGATATATTTGAGCGGCAGACTTTAGTTGATATTTTTCTTTGTACAGAAAAAATGCACTAGCATTTTTGGGTGCATAATTTGTGAGTGCACTTGAATTTTCGTGCGCTGACAAGTTGAACAATTGTCGGAATAATTAGATCTGTTTTATTCTCAATAAAAACAGATCTCGCAGGTTTTAATTTAGAGAGTGAGTGAAATCTTAAGCAACAACATTTTTGTTTTCTTACATGTATATGTCATTTTGTTAATTCTCTCGCATTTACAGAATACCAGATTGTTTTATTTATTTCTTGTTGTGGGTAGAGGACGGGTTGGAGTGTGTGTGGGGAGAGTGAAGTCTGCTTAACTTAAATCCTTGAAGCTGCAGAGTCTCTATGTAAATCGATTTCTTCTTTGTAGGCGTGTCTTTATTTGTAACTTCATGGTCACCAGCTCATGTCGAAATCGGGTATTTAAGCGAGCAAATATAACGCAGGACATCACCATTCAAGTTCAGACCATCGAACAGGCAGGACGTCTTGCGGGAATCTGGGAATCGTTCGCCCCATGTCCAAAAAGCTGCGCATCATGGTTATCACGTGAAGGTTATGGAGTATATTGTACATATGTTTTTATCCTGATTTTATCGTGGCCCTAAAGAGGGACGCTTAGAAGACTACTGAAACTACTACGTTGGACCAGCGAGATAACCCTTGCCACTTCAAGTCCCAGCAACTGACAAGAGGCTTCTACGATGGAACACAACGGCTCATTTAGGACCATCAACGTTGGAATAACCTTGCGAGATATACACTGGCTGTGGGCGTGGGTAGCTACCATTTTCGCGGCCAGTGTGTATACCGGAGGAGCCATCACCACGTTCACCAAGACGATGGACGACCGGATTGACCTACTGAATCTACAATCCATTTATACTTAGTCTTCTACTGTCAACATAATCAACTACAGGCTATCTACATTGGATTCCTTCACTAATCATCTACTGCTGCTGTTCTACAGACCACTTTGGACGACGCTCCTACTCCTAGACTCCACTCAACTGTAATTTTCTGTTGAAAAGCTCGCCAAAAGGCCTAGTGCCGAGGGCGAGGATAAACAAAAACATCTACTCACTCGCAGACATCGACCAGTAACATTATGATTTACAGAAGAAAGAAAAATTACCTCTTTTGGGTCTCGAACACACGACCTTCTGATTTTAAGTCAGGTGCTTTATCCAATGAGCTAACACGCTTCTTGAGAAAATGGTATACTAATTACCATTTATTAAGAGGCAAAATAACTTAACCTATCTGAACGCAACTCAAGATAAATCAATAAATATATAGTCCATCTTGTCGGACGTGTAAATTAACATTCCTGGTGTAATATTATATGTTATCAATATGAAACTAATATTCCGACCCAAAACAACAATATCTCGACTTGTTATCAGGCGCTTGTTGAGTTTGTGCCTGCGCTAGTTATTACTTAATGCCTATTAAGTCTTAAAAATGCTACAAGATATCAATAAATAGCCATGGTCTTGTGGATAAACATACATCATACAAGCGCAACGTCTGTGGTTCAAATCCCGTTCCGGGCAATTACTTTTTTTTATCACATACGAGTCATCCCCGTGTGGTTGCCGGGGTAGAATACAACCACTGCAATCTCACAAACACACCGTCACATTCATATTCATTTTGACCCCCGCCCCTCTATTCATATTCATTTTGTCATTTTGTATCATGCTCTTTCGAGGTCTTTGTCATGACCCCCCGCCGCCCCCCCCCCCCCCCCCCCCCCCCCCCCCCCACCACCACCCACCCACACACACACCCTCCTCCACCCTCTATTCATATTCATTTTGTCAATTTTTATCATGCTCATTCAAGGTCTTTTTCATGACACCGCGTATGCAAACGTGGAAACGTAAATGGAGTGTCTACTATAGAATTTGCAGCAACTCTGCAGTTCTGCAGGTAAGAAGGTTTTAGGCCCGTTCTCCATACTTTTCTTAATGTAAATGGGGGATGAGCCTGGCACGTTCATTTCTGTTAGGCGCCATATAACCTTTCATTTGTTGGTGTGCCTTAAACCGCAATTCAATTCAATTCAATTCAATCACATACGAGTCGTATATGTATTCTGAAACCATATGTTTATCGATGTTACCTGTACGAAGGCTAAATAAAAATATGATATTTTACGCATCGATTTCTGCTTATATACCGACTTTTGGGGTGTTCGTCGATTTGAAACTACTTCACACGTGAGTTATTACCAGTTAAAATAGAGACTCTGTAGCTTTAAGTCAAGTCCATGTAAGTGTACACATGAAACTGGATTATTAAACTTATATTTGTTTGACATTAACGCACATCAAAATTCGTAGGATATTTTACTATAGGTAGTAGGTAGGTAGTGAGAGGAGAGTGCGAAGAGGCAAGGTTTTTACTGTTAAGCTGTTATTGGCGAAATTAGTTTTAGTTATCTGTTACTGAGAATATATATTTAATCTTTGTTACCTGTTATCATCAAATTCATCTCCCCCTCCCTCCTACATACAACTTCGGTAGGTCGACCTGCCTTCGGTAGATCGAGCTTTGCCCTTATTATTGTTTTATGTTTAACTTTATACGAGAAGCAGCAAGTGACGTCAACAAGTTTAACTGTTCCATCAATAACTGACATTGTATCATGGTCACTGAAATTCCCTTTGTATTTGTACAGGTGTAAATTGTTTATTTAAGAAATAAAATATATTGTCCCATATCAATACCTGGTGGGTGGGACTTGAAGTTCATCGATACCAAGGGCTGCAGGCCCGCGGTTTCGATGTGTTTCAAGTCCCAAACACCAGGTTTTGAATTCGCACAATTTGATCTTGCACCAGGTTTTGATCTCGCTGGAAATATTTTATTTCTTATCTGACATGGCTTTTTATGTATCATGATACACATTTCGTCGCATGATACACATTTAATTTTAAATGTGGTGTTGGAACGTAGCGTCGCTTAACATAACGCACTGAGTATAGGATAGAAGCTAGCTGCCTCCATTTTGGTTTCTTAATGGTGAAGATTTCTCTTCATAGATTCTATCCGGCTTAGTGTTTAACCTAGATGTGTCGATAGTCTCTGTATAGGTCACGTTCTAAACTGTGAGGAACGCTGGTAGTAAATTCTTCATGAATAAATGTAGCCAGTATTTTAAATTCTAAGCCATCTGATTGGTTTAAAAAGTAGGGTAAACACTAAATTGCCTTGTTGTTTTTCATCTGGCATTTAAAATGACGTCTCAACGATTAACGTGTGTTCTGGTGTCAGAGGTATTGTATATTTTTTTAAGACCTCCCCAATAACCAATCATGGCAACATTGAGTATTTTAATAAACCATGTTAGATTTAAAAATAGGCCTTAACACATGTCAGGGTAAATGATGCACTCTAACTACCAGTTATCATAAGTTAGAGTATGGAAGACAGGTGAAATAGACATGCTACTAAAGAAAAGAGTATTGTCTCATCCCGTTGGTTAATTCATCTCGATCACTGGCACTGGAGCCGTAATACTATAACAAAATACTACACCCCTACTATCTATGTAACACATTGTAAGGATGCGTGTTTGACAACAAGTTGACCAACCAAGTTCGAAGTCTGTATCTTTGTCAAATTAGATAATTGATTCAAATCCTTTACACCGTTCGTTGCGTCTGATTCCCATTTATCACAGCATATTCACAGTTCGTACAAAAAAGCACTCTGTATTGAGAAATTTAAGTAAAATCGCCGATTGATACCATTACAATATTGCCTACTTATGTTTACTTCCGGTTGTACTGAAAGAAGTGACCCGATTGGACGATTTTCGGTTTCTGATTACGTATTTTTTTACCGTTAAAATATCATCCAATCGGATCATTTCTTTGAGTACAACCAGAAGTTGTGGAATTAATTTAATGGATATTTGTATTATCTTACTTCTGTTTGCAGACGGTATGGTTTTGTTAGGTCTTACGGTGCCTCAGGCGATTTACAAACATCATTGGATATGCTAAAATAATATTGTAACAAATGGAACTTAGAAGTTGATATAGGTAAAACTAAAAGTGTTGTATTTCGCAAACGTGGTGAACTTAAAATAAATGAACAATGTAAATACAGGAGCGAGATTATTTAAGTAGCAAACGATTTAACTATTTTAGTGTAACATTTGACTATACGGATACTTTTTTTTAAATACAAATACACTATAGGTTTAAAGGCAAAGAATGTCAGATCGTACTGCCAAGTTGAAAATACATTCTACTAAACCGAAACTAGCTTTCAAATTATTTGATGCATTTGTTTCATCCACTATAAATTACGGCAGTGAAGTTTGGGGCTTCTTAAAGCCTAAACCGCTGGAAAAATTACATTTAAGGTTCTGTAAACACGTATTGGGAGATAGACTATCCTCAAGCAATTGTGCCGTTTATGCGGAACTGGGAAGATTTCCATTTATATAAATAAAAATGTACGTATTATCAAGTCCTGTTTTAAAAATATGTAATAGTGAAGATATCATTATAAAATATGCAAGAAGGTCTTCGTTACAAGTTGTAGAAAAGAGATATATAAACTGGTTTCTTAAGGTTAAAATGTTGCTGGAGAAATATGGTTTATGTATGTTTGGAATAACTCAAATGTAGAAAATATCAATACATTCTTATATATTTTTAAACAACGATTACTAGATGATTTTTTACAAGAATTCAGCGCCTAAATGTATATGAATCAGGTACTTACATTGTATAAAGTAGTTAAAGAAAGTGTTGCGCCTGAACCTTACTTGGATATTATTATCTCTAGGAGTTTACGCACATCTCTAACACAATTGCGCTTATCGGCTCATAATTTACGTATTCATACAGGTAGATTCGGCAGAGAAAGAATAGAAAGAAAAAATCGTGTATGTCAGCTTTTCAACTTAAATGAAGTAGAAGACGAGTATCATTTGTTTTCATATGTCCCTAGTATTCAGATTAAGAACACTGTATTTAATGCGTTTTTATAGACATATACCTAGTATGTATAAATGTACGCTTCTCCTACACAGTAATAACAAATCAGAAATACTCATGCTCAGGTAATTTATCAATAATGCATTTTTCCTTCGTATAAATTGTTTAAACAATAATAATACTTAATGGTGATCTAACTTATTTTTAAGCAAATTTGATTTTCTTGTTTGAGTGTAATTCCCTACTTTATATTGTGGTAAGTGTTACTTTCACTAAGACTAATACGACTGTTAATATGAGTTCATCCGATGGTTATTTAAGAAATAATAAATAAGTACCTGTGTTTTATCAGTGAATAAAATACAGTTAGGAGTTCGGATGCGTAGTAATTAAATCACGAGTGCGTTAGCATCCGAACGACTAACTGTATTTTATTCACCGATAAAATACAGGTCCGTATTTATTATTTCGATTCTAACACAACAATTACCCCATTATTTACGCTATTGTTGGGGCACTATATATTATCTCGGAGGTCAAGGTAATCAGGCTGCTATGTTTACAGGCTATTCCATTGGGCACCCCCGTATGCAAAGTTCTGCGTTTCAATGCACTAGTTTTCACGTGACAAACAATTAAGTCATTGCTTACGTCATATAGCTTGCGCTGTATGACGTCAAACGTTCTCACCTTGTTCAAGATGCTTATTAATGTTATATGTACATGTGCATATGATGGGTTTATTTCGGGGGTGTGCACGGTTTGGGAGAATGGCAATTTTGTTGTAATTAACATTTCATTAAAATTACTGTTCAGTTTGTCTTCGTGACGTATATTTACCAAGTGACGTCATGTAACGTGGCGCATCCAACGGATGAAATATACGCGGGGAATAAATGCAACAGCTGTGTTTTATCGTAGATTCTAACAGGACCTCTGCAGTCTTTCATATACGCAAAGAAGGGAGACAGCTGTATGCAGTCGTTTGGATGTGAGAAATTAAATCACTCGTGCTAACGCACTCGTGATTTAATTACTACGCATCCGAACTCCTAACTGTATTTTATTCACCGATAAAACACAGGTACTTCTTTATTGTTTCTTAAATAACATAAAGCTGTCTCCCTTCTTTGTGTATATGAAAGACTGCAGAGGTCGTGTTAGAATATACGTTAAACATCTGTATTTATGTAATGCAATTTCTTGTGAATGTATTGTCATACACCGTAATTATGCACGTGTATACTGAATTTGTATATTTGCTTTTGTGTCTCACGAAAAAATGTAAAGTTTAAGTGAATAAAGAATATGTTCTGTTTTGTTCTGTTCTGTTCTTTTTTACGAGGCTGCGTTTCCGAGCCCAATAAACTTGGTAGTAAAGGACATAATACTCTTCACAGACATAATACTCTTTTTATCATGTAGATCCAAGGTGGTTTACTAGTTTCATTTGTTTTAAATAAAACGTTAGACGTGGACGCCGCCATATTATTGTTCTTCTTTTTTTTCCCTTTATGGCGTTAAATTATGACCTTATAACTTTAGATACTAATACGAATAAAGCACTGCGTCATAGCGAGCTCAACTCCAAAAGACACTGGACTGAAATTTAAAACAAGTTATGGACCAGATATTGACCTTAAAGTTTAGAGCCAACATCTTGTTTTGTGCACATCCTATATTAATGCAGGATATAAAAACACATACAGTTTCGTCTCATTAACTGAGATTACGTTATTGGTATAAACACAACAATTACATCACATTGACATGTGACTTTGAACTTGTAAGTAACCATTCGTTGAGTGTTAATTGAATTGAATTGGGGTTTTAAGGCGCACCAACACATGTAAAGGTTATATGGCGCCTAGCGTTGAGTGTTAAACAACACATATGCAAATTAAGTGTGATATCTATATCAAGTGGTTTAGACGTTATGACGTTGAAAAAAGGACCCCAAATTGTATGTGCGGCTTAACACATGAACCGAAAATGAACATATTTCAAAATATAAGTCAAATTTGTTAAACATTTCTTTTATGGCGTTCGCAAGTAGTTCTGGTTCGTGCTATCACTAGGTTTACATCTGAGTAGCACAGTTGATATGATATGGTGGAATCTCAACCTCACTAAAATCACACAGAATGGTGACAAAAACATACAACATATAGGGTAAAACGTTCTTCTTGTGCACTTGTACCATTTTGTCTCGAAATACTTTGACCCTCCCCTTCCTCCCCACTCCTGTCAAAGTAATGATGTCGGTGGGCGTCTTGGCATTCTTGTTCCTACGCCTATGATTCTTTCTAAAAGAGGTTCCAAGTTGATTGTCAAACCATCCGTTGCAGCTCTACGTAAAGCAGAGTAAAGGCATAAACAACTAAAAACAATGGAGAGTCGACATATCTATTGTTTTCACGGACATTCAGGAGTTATTGGCATGCAGCTTATCATAGGCAGAAAAGGCACTGAAAACATAACAGATATGTAAAGCAAACGTATACCGGAATCAGCAATCGCAATTGATAGCATTTGCAAATTCGAATCCTACGTTATGACTATTTTTCGGGGCGCTTATTTCAGACAAAGTTTTTCGGCAATAACATGGGCAATTTTACAAATACGTACATAAGTTATATATCATTAGAACTGGAATTGTTAGTGGTTATTAATAATGTCTTACTTTTCAAAATCTGTTGAGAAATAAATATTTTACAACCAAAATGCTTTTTGTTGGGGCTTTTCTATATAAACTCCTTAATTGATCCTCGGACAGCAGAAAATTAAGAAATCTCAAATAACTTCAGTTAGCCCTAATATTTTGCTGTAAAACTTTCAGTGTCTTAATTTACATTTATCCAACACATTGAAATCAATTTTGGATACAAATTCTTAAAAAAATAAAAAAATAAAAAAAAGTTTGGTGCAGCAGAATTTTGCATTGAAAATGCCTTATCAGAAACAATTTTCGCATATGAAATTGTTATTTCTCAATAGATTATGAAAAGTTTTATTTACCACTAAAAATGTCTGTTTCAATGATCTTATTTGGGTCCTAGTTGAATTCTTAAAATAACTTTGGCTGAAACAAGCGTCCCAAATTTTGAAATTTTCTCGCCTTTCTTTAGTGTAATGTATTGTACGTCTGGGATGTTTTTTGTTGTTTTTTTACATATGGCCGTTTACAGTAGCCCCTAGTTCGTACCAAAAAGCACTCTGTAATGAGAAATTTAAGTAAATTTGCCGATTGCTACCATCACAACATTTCCTACATTTATGTTTACTACTTCCGGTTGTACATAAAGAAGTGATCCAATTGGATGATATTTTAACTGTAAAAACATATGTAATCAGAAACCGAAAATCGTCCAATCGGATCACTTTGACTACAACCGGAAGTAAACATATGTAGAAAATGTTGTAAAGGTAGCAGTCGGCGATTTTACTTAAATTTCTCCTCACAGAGTGCGAACTGTGAATATGCTGTCATAAATGGGAATCATACATAACGAACTGTGTAAAGGTTTTGCATCAATTCGGTAATTTGACAAATAGACAGACTTCGATACAGACTTCGAAACGAGGTTGGTCATCTTGGTGTCAAACGTTGTGTTTATATAGACAGTAGCGGTGTCGTATTATTGTCGTATTGAAATTTTCGGGGGAGCCTATAGTCGCAGCTTAGTCCGTCCTTGCGTCCGTCCTTTCGTCCGTCCCACTTTTGTCCGGAGCATAACTTCAAAACTTACCCAAGGGACTACAATGAAACTTCACACAATGATAGTGGGCAATGAGAGGAAGTGCTGAGTGAAAGAACCGTAACTCTGCCATCAATCAAATTACAGTTATTGCCCTTTGTAATTTTATACTTAAATGGTTTGTGCGGAGCATAACTTCAAAACTACTGATGGGACTGCAATGAAACTTCACACAATGATAAAAAGCAATAAGAGGAAATACAGAGTGCAAGCACTGTTACTCTGTCTTATTCAAATTAAATTTTTGGCCTTTGTAATTTTATCCTTATATTTTTTGTCCGGAGCATGACTTCAAAACTACGGATGGTACTGCAATGAAACTTCACACAATTATAAAGGGCCAATGAGAGAAAGTACAGAGTGCAAGAACCGTAACTCTGTCATCATTCAAATTAAGAGTTATTGCCCTTTGTAATTTTACACTTGTAATTCTTGTCCGAAGCATAAGTCAAAAACTACTAATGGAACTGCAAATTGAAAATTGCTGGGAGATACAATATACATATGATACGTTGAGGATACATTTCGGGGAGCATCCATCGGTTCTACCGATTTTCTTGTTTATTTATTTGTTTATATAATATTTGCGGCTCAAGTGCCATTGGCATTCTACGCTTATACGTTTGTGTCAGAATATGAAAGAGGTGAAACGTTGAATACACCATTTGGAAAAGTATTATTAATCAAGCATCTAAGATTATCGAGAGAAATATCTTACGTACGTTGGTGTTTTTTTTGCTAGTACTAAGGAACTTAACTGTGTTTTGACTTTTTTACAATGTTTTTCCCCCATAGTATTTACTCTACTCGCTGAGCTCGCTATAAATAAATCAGTCAGTGCCTGATAAAGCAAAGTTTATTATGTCACCCCTTTATCAGGCACAAAAGCGGCCACTAGTAGCGATTAACCTATTTTATTCGCGCGTTTTTCCACGCACATAAGAGTCAACGTTTGGATGACGTCATGTTGTAAATAGACGTACAACGCCAATTGTTGGCGTCGTGAATGCATAAGTTATATTTGTTGACGTCATTTAAAACTTTTTAGTAGTTACACATTTTCATTATTGTCCTTAAAGGGAACGGAGGCGATCTAGAAGAGTGATTGGTGCAAATAAAAATACAAATGAACACCTTGATAATGTGCTTCACTTTCATATGAAATATACATATGTACACAATTAGCCCACATGTTACCTTCAGATTAATTATTGTTAATTAAAGTGTTTGAAAGCTCGACGTAACGTCTGCGTTTTGTTGCTAATTCATACATAATAATTTAAATGGGAACTATATTGCTAACAGTGGTACATATTATTCAAAAACAATGTACTTATATCACAAAACAAGAACTTATAAGAGCCCTATAGCATCATATGAATTACTACTAATGATTTATCTTACACAACTAGCCAACTCATCTAGTTTTTCACACCAAAGTTTGAAACTTATTTCATTAACAATAATTAAATCGTACGTATAATGCTTCCTGTTAGTGCCTATGAAGATTTGAATATGAATTATATAGACCGACAGGCAAAATGCTTTCAAATTGCCTCCATTCCCTTTCAGAGCGCCTTCAATCTCCTTACAATGAGCTCCTCTGTGTCCGAGGCGTTAACCGCGTTGCGTTGTTAACCTTCTCGCTTCACCGTTGCGGGTTCGAATCTCAGTGGGACCTCGACTTGAGTGAGGAAGTGTCGATTCTTACGGATGGTGGGAGGTGTATAGTACTGGTTCTACCCAGGACAAGTGGGTGATATGCCTCCACCATAAAAATAATCGACCGTCATATATAACCTTACATGTGTTGAAAATAACGTAAAACACCATACAGACAATCCAATCCTCCTAACAGATACTGCAATCTCGGTCGTTCCTTTATGCTTATTAATTCGCTAAACCAATCCGTCTAGCGAAAGGTGCCATATACATGTATAGTATGACATGTTTCTTACTCATTTATTTTTCATACACACATTTAGTAGAAGTCGTGGTAAAATGGGTTTCCATTTAAAAAATCACGTTTTTGGACACAAGCAACCGCATTTTCATACATAATATATTATCTTCACAAAAGCAAGATAGCTGCCAATCGATAAATTGTTTACATGCATCCATTTAAAATATGCACCACTATACATTTTATATAGACCTGCATCAATATATTATCAAATATGCACCATTTTATGCATTTTATTTATATGCATGCATAAGTATGATTTCTAGTATGCGCCATCTTGTATTTCCTATATATATATATGTATCAGTATTTTCTCAAATATATACACAATTTTGCAGATACGCACAGATAGGCACAGATAAACAGACACGCACACACGCACGCACGCACACATATTATTTACACATAACATTTTTATAGAGTGCTGGATATGTATGCATTACTTTTTTTTGGGGGGGGGGAGGGGGAGGGGGTGGTGTTTGGAGGTGGGCGTGTGCGAAATGGAAAAGGGTAATACAATACATGTTCTAGAACTTAAAAATATTCATAAACAAGTAAATCTATAAATCACCTCTTAGCATGGGAGTACGGACATGTTTGTAAATCAGTGAAAGGATGATATTATCCGTTTTTAGCATGACATATTAGCAAGAATTTGACCAATCAATGATAAGTCAAGTGACACATCTCATCAGTTGGAGAGGTGACAAAATGTTGATTGCCGTTAACGCTCAACCGTCTTCAGTACTGTATAAATAAAACAATGCAGATATAATTATATTAAAAGCATTAGTTTACGTGATCAGTTGTGTTTTTCTTCTTTTGGTCTTGCTTGCTTTCAATACGCCAGTGTGGATGTATGTATTATATACAGTAACAAACAGTTTGATATTTCACCATAATGTATATAACGCTATATAATGTATGCCCGCTTCATTTTTATGGCAGTGCATATAGATATGAAATACTTTTTTAACACAAGTATAATTATGTTATGAGCAATTCTAGCAAACGTTTTTATTTTAAAGCTGTGATTGTCCGAGAACAAAGTTTGTACAGCTCAGTAAGAGTTCCAGATTCCCCGCCAAGACTCGAACCTGGATATCTTTTCTCGAAAGAAAATAATCCTTTCTTACACTGTAGAGATGTTCCCAACAGCACAAACAGAGCGTACAAAAAATAATCTTCCGAGTTAAATTTAGAATAAACATATTTTACTTCAAATAGACTACAAATACTATGTATATTTACATCCTTATACCCTTCCATTCTCTACAAGAAAAACTAGTATTTTACGTCAGTCGTCTGTTAAAGTTTGCCTAATTTAAACGATATGGCCTTCGTTTTTAACATTATACTAGGCCAGCTTGTTGATACAATGAAAGCTTAAACAAGTTTAAAAACCAGCTATATTGGATTAGTAACGCCAGCGTTATGACCTTTGATATATTAAACATGCTAAATATTACTTTGTTAAATATTTAGCTACTTCATTTTTCATCTTTACACCAAGCATCTGTTTATATAACGTGGCTGGCGTGTTTTGGGCCGCCTATGAATCTTATGAATTGTCCATGAAAAAGCCTTAGTCACGTTCGCCAAAATAATTTCATTTTCTTCACTATATGTCATAAATCAATATAATATTTCCAGGATGGTTCTGACTTACACCTGTTAATCATGTTGAGTGATGAAATGTTTTAGAGTAAAGTGCGCTTAAAGCTATACATTCTACATGTATATGGAAAACGGTGCTAACTCACACAAATCAATTATTCAGGGATGAAGTACTTTATGTACGATACTCACTCTTATTCCTGCATAGAGTATATGGCAGAAATGATCACGTTTTACCCAACCTGCATTCAGGTTACTACAATTTGCGACACGTCCACAAGTAAACATGTTATTTTAATATGGATTTGGTAGATTTAAGCAGTGTCAGGGGAGGAGAGAGTGAGAAGGTTCAATCCCGACTGTTTTAAACCGGGTTCACTCTAAATAAAGAAATTTCTGCCAGGCTATATCCTTTAACAAAGAAGGCAGTAATAATAGGCAATATAAGTACACCACAATAATGACCATGTATATAAGAATATACAAATACTTAGAATAACACAAAGCAAGTACTCAAGAACTTGGCAGAAGCCAGAGCAACAAAATAACAAATCCAACACGACGTCGTAAAAGTATACATTATCTTGATATAACGTCACAACAAAAGGCGCACCCACGACAGCATCACCTACGTCACACTGTAGCAACACAGAGTATACAAAAACTCGGATCATAGTCTAGATTAGTTCCGCAATGTGAAGTTCCTTACGTCACGTTCTACATTGACGGAAAAAAATATTTTGCAAACTGGGTTATGAACCAGAACTAAGTCTAGATCATATGCGATGCTTGCTTGTTTTCAAGAAAAAACGTCTAGAACAGTTCTCCTAAACAAAGTTTGTCTTTTGTCGAAATTCTGGTATCGTTTCTGATTTGCTGAGACAGAAACTCCTGCTCATTCGCAACATATCGTACACTACTTCACAGCATTGCCGGGTCCAAAAGAATGACGAGATTGGCAGAGTTTTGACGATTGACACCAGCTGTCCAAGATTTACAGAAAAGCAACAACACAATAAATGCGAATGGTCAGAAATACTTTAATAAAAAGATAATAATTATCCATATTTGGTAAGAAAAGAACAGTCGAATAAGTTACGGTCACGTGCTTCCGGTTTCAAATTTGTTTCTGCACAAACGGTCAAGACGTTTGGATTTACAATCAAGCGTCGAAGATGATCAAGACTACTCGGATCATCAAAACGGTATTGTAGCCCGATAGAGGAGTTCTACGATGCCCTAGGTCGCCTGTAAGTATGTATGGAGGAGGCGGTTGTCTTATTGCATCATGGGACATCCGTCTATTCTCTTGAAAATCCTGACTTAAACCGGAAGCAAAAGATTAAGAAAAGAATGGAAGAACCTATTAGCAACAGTAGGCACTGATATGATGCATTTTGATCTCCGAAGTATTTTGTAGTATTTAGTAGACGCGTTAATGAATTCATCAGTGCATTTCGTATGTTGTTGTAATGACTGCATTTGGTAAAAATAAATGTTGAGCATTTCATAAACCGCGACGACCACATGAGCAAAAAGGCGAATCAACCATATTTTTGGAATATATATCATTGTTAATGGAAATTGCAGTTGGTACATAGTCTAGTGAATGCTATCTGAAGGTTCCTTTTTCGTGTGCACGAGCATTGCTATTTATGGAGTTTCGCATGTTATACTGTGAACATGTATACTACTTAAGGTGGAACAAATGTGGAGTTCAGTGGTGTATCGTTGTTTTTTTATGGGATGACGAGTTGTCCGTCGTCCGTCGTACGTCCGTCGTACGTACGTCGTCCGTCGTCCGTTAACTTTTGCCTTGTGAACACTCTAGGGCCTTCATTACCAATCGGATCTTTACGAAACTTTGAAAGTGTCTTTATATTAATGAAAGCTCGGAGAAGTTTGAAAACCAGCCAGATAGGATTAGTTTCCCCGGAGTTATGGCCCTTGTTTTGCTGATAAATGCCATATTAATCCTTGTGAACACTCTAGCACCTTCATTTATTATTTGATCTTTACCATACTTGCACAGATTGTTAATATCAATAAAAGCTCAGAAAAATTAGAAAACCAGCCAAATCAAATCAGTAACACCGGAGTTATGGCCCTTGATTTTCTGAAAAATGCTATTTTCTGCCTTTTGAACACTCTAGGGCCTTCAATATTAATCGGAACTGTACGAAACTTTGCCAGTATTTTATATCAATGAAAACTCGGACAAGTTTGAAAACCAGCCGGATCAGAATACTTTCTCCGGAGTTATGACCCTTGTTTTGCTGAAAAATGCCATATTAATCCTTGCGAACTTTAGCACCTTCATTTATTATTTGATCTTTACCAAACTTGCAAAGATTATTAATATCAATGAAAGCTCGAACATTCGAAAACGAGCTAGATCGGATCATTAACAGCAGAGTTAATGTCCTTGATTTAGTTCAAAATGCTATATTTTGCCTCGTTAAGACGATAGGGCCTTCATCTTTCATCCGATCTTTACCACACATTACCAGATTGTTTATATAAATAAAAGCTCGGACAAGTTCAAAAACGAGCTAGATCGGATCATTAACAGCAGAGTTAATGTCCTTGATTTAGTTCAAAATGCTATATTTTGTCTCGTTAAGATAATAGGGCCTTCATTTTTCATGCGATCTTTACAAAACGTTACCAGATTGTTAATATTAATGAAAGCTCGAAAGAATTGAAAACCAGCCAGATCGAACTAGTAACAGTGGAGTTATGGCCCTTGATTTAGTTAAAAAATGCTTTATTTTGCCTCGTTAATTCGATAGGGCCTTCATCTTTCATCCGATCTTTACAAACTTTACCAGATTGTTTATATCAATAACAGCTCAGACAAGTTCAAAAACCAGCCAGATCGGACAAGTAACAGCGGAGTTATGGCCCTTGATTTAGTTAAAAATGCCATATTTTACATCGTTAAGACGATAGGGCCTTCATTTGTCATGCGATTTTTACGGAACCTTACCAGATTGTTTATATTAATGAAAGCTCAGACAAGTTATGGCCCTTGATTTAGTTAAAAAAACATAATTTGCCTCAAATTGACAAGACGATAGGGCCTTCATTTTTCATCCGATATTTACGAAACTTTACCAGACTGTTAATATCAATAAAAGCTCGGATAAGTTCGAAAACTATCCAGATTGGACCATTTATATCGGCGTCATGGCCCTTGATTTTCTGAAGTATGCTATATCTTGGCCTCATTAAGACGAAAGTGCCTTCATTTGGCCGGATTTCATTGAAACTTTGCAGGGATGATTAGTACCAAGCCTAGTTGTACATAGTCACCGTGTTCCAGTTGAATGATTTTGGCGGAGTTATAGCCCTTTAAAGGTTGTAATACACAAACTTTTGTTCTGACTAGTTCTCCTGAATCCCTAGCCGGATTAAACGGAACATTTTAGGGATGATCAATTCCATGTCTAGTTGTGCAAATCATCGCCGTGTTCCGGTTGAATGATTTTTGGCGGAGTTATTGCCCTTTAAAGGTTTTAATACACAAACTTTGTTCTCACTAGTTCTCCTGAACCCCTGGCCGGATTTAAACGAAACTTTTTAGCGATGATCAATTCCATGTCTAGTTGTGCAATTCATTGCCGTGTTCCGGTTGAATGATTTTGGCAAAATTATGGCCCTTTAAAGGTTTTAATACACACACTTTGTCTGATCTACTTCTCCTGAACCCCTGGCCAGATTTCAATGAAACTTTGCAGGGATGATCAGCACTAATATTTGGCAGAATTGTGACCCTTTAAAGGAATTTGATACCACAACTTTTTCCGGGCTAGTTCTCCTGAACCCCTGGCTGGATATTGACGAAATTTGACAAGGATTATCATTATCAAGCCTAGTTGTGCAGTTATGGCCCTTTAAGTGTTTAAGTGCACAAACTTTGTCCAGATTAGTCTCTTCTGAACTCTTTGCCAGATTTCAACGAATCTTGGCGACTAAGCCTCGCTGCACCTGTCATTGCCATATTCTAACTGAATGAATTTTGGCAGAGTTATGAGCCCTTAAAAGGTTTTAATACACTAAATTTGTCTAGACTAGTTCTCCTGAACCTCTGGCTGGATTTCAACGAAACTTTGCAGGGATGATCAGTACCAAACCTAGTTGCGTATGTCATCAACATGTTCCGGTTGAATAATTTTTGAAAGACTTATGGCCCCTTATACATAAACTTTATCTTGAGCCAGTAGAGCGTCCATAGGCCCCCTTGGGCCTCTTGTTTGAAACATAAAAAGTTTATGCTTACGACGCATGTCCCCTAGATTCTCCCAGCGAGTTTGTTTGTAAAGGTTTTCAACGGAGACAGGTTCCGTTGCTCCGGTTATTATACGAGCAGTCTCATTTTATAATTTGTCTAACTCATGTTTTCATTATTGTCGGAAGTTATCGGACAGTTTATGTCCGTATCCAAAAAAGCCCCGTGTGGTTCCCGGCCACGAATAAGGCCACTGATCATACAGGCAGACGGGTAAAGCCCGCCTCACCTGAATTCATGTTCATTTGTCATTTTTTGCCATGTTCATTAAATGTCTTCATCACCATCCATGTATTGTTTCAGGTGATACTTGAGTGGTGGTAAAAAATGATAGTGAAAATGGAGTGATTACAATAGAATGTTTTGCTAGAATGTTCATTCCTGTTGGTGCCATATAACCTTTTTGTGTTGGTGCGTTGTAAAACCCCAATTCACTCAAATAAAGGATGTATAAATGGTTTCTGAGGACCATTTGTCACTTGGACTAAATATTTCGCATAAACAACATTATTCTCTGCCTTGTATTTGGTTCAATATACCGTATTCAATGTATTTGTGCAAGGGTAACTCGTATGGCAGGAACATACCAATAATAATAAAATAATGCGATATCTTAAACAAAATTTAACGTAACGTACATGCATTGTATAAAGTAAGATTTCAAATAATGATAAATAATTAAGGTATCTGAACGTATCGATATAGCATGAAATGTTTTACTGTAAACAAACACATAACAATGATTCGGTCCTCATTTGCATGTAATACACTAGCATATTACGGTAAATAAGTCATGGCTGTATTATACTCCCGGAAGTCATAGTATGTGATAACTACTTTATATTACTTAATGTCTTGTTTGCAATGCTCTCGTTTTAATAACGGTCGCAAAGAGTTTGGTCAATTTGATATACTTGTAAAATCGATTTACCAAATACAAATCTGTTTTATATAATAGTTGTACAGTGACTGGACGAATATGTACCTATATAAAAAGTAATATAAAAACAGAGTCTCAAGATACTGCTACTCAATAACATACAGAAACAAGGAATATCACTGTATGTGACAAATGCCACCGAAGTGTCCCTTTACCTCTAAGTATGACCTTGAACTAGGAGCCATGTACCTGGATTTTGTGCACGACACGTCGTTTGGTTGTGGTGAGCACTTGTGCCAAGTTATTTGAAAATCCGTCCAGGCATGCAGAAGTTATTGACCGGACACGATTTGACCTTTGACCTCTAAGTGTGACCTTGACCTTGGGCCACAGACCTGGAAATTGCGCGCGACACATCGTCTTGTTATGGTGATTTCTTGTGCCAAGTTATTTAAAAATCCCTGTAGAGGTTGTGACGTTACGGTCCGGACACGAAACTGCGTACCTGTTTTTGACATATGAACTGCAAGTGTGACCTTGACCTTTGAGGTACGGACCTGAGTTTTGCGCGCGACACATCGTCTTGTTATGGTGATCTCTTAAGGCAAGTAATTTAATAATCCCTGCAGGGGTTGTGACGTTACGGTCCGGACACGAAATTACATACCTGTTTTTGACCTATGAACTGCAAGTGTGACCTTGATCTTTGAGGTACGGACCTGGGTTTTGCGCGCGACACATCGTCTTGTTATGCTGATTACTTGTGCCAAGTTAATAAACAATCCATGCAGATGTTTTGAAGGTACAGTCCGGACACGAACTGCGGAATGACTGACGGACGGACGGAATCCGGACAGACAGACGGACGGTGCGATTACTATTTCGAAACTTTTCGGGGGCATAAAAATAAACACTGGAATTAACTATTACAGATACTCATTTTTATACGCCCGTTTGAATGGGACGTCTTATGGAATGGAGTTATGCGTAGAAACCAATACACCTACACTCATGAAACTGCCTAGGTATGCATAGGATGCATAGATATGCATAGGCAAGAAAAAGAATCCTACTGTTATTGGGGTCATTAGGTCAAAAGTCAAGGTCGACATGAACTTATATGGAAAATACGCATTCTAGACAATCACCTTATATACCTGTTTACGGCCATGTTACGGAAGAATGATACTGAAAATAAGACACGCTTACAAGTATAGGATCCTCCTTAAGTACAGCTTTAGTAGTTTTAATTACCTATTTCCCAACGATTCAGGACGATCAACTTGTTATACTGGTTTACGGCCACGTTACGGAAGAATGATACGGAAATTAAAACACGCTTATAAGTATATGATCCTCCTTAAGTACAGCTATAGTAGCTTTAATTACCTGCCAGACTATCACCTTATATACGGGTTTACGGCCATGTTACGGAAGAATGATACTGAAATTAAGACACGTTTATAAGTATATGATCCTCCTTAAGTACAGCTATAGTAGCTTTAATTACCTATTTTCCAACGCTACATGTTCATTCAAAATTAAGAAAATCAGATTTTAATTGTATGAAGAAGACAAACAAATTAACAATTTAGCTAAACAAGGGTTCTAATACTGTAGTTAAAAAACCCTGGTATAAGAACCATGGCTATGCGAAATACAAAACTGTGTTGATAATTGTGTATTAACATAAATAATATAAAATCCTGGTTCTATGTTTTAATATGTTACCTGTATAAAAAAGCTTTATTGGACGGGCTTTATCATCTGACTCAAATTTGAATTACCCCATTTGCTCATGCATGTGTATGTCTAACAGTGATCTATCTACCTGTTTAGATATCTATATAAACTATACAAAATTTCGCCCACTAACCGTCCCACCTCCAGCTCCAACCCAATTCAATAAGCTGGAAATAGTTCCATAAATCGTGCCTGCAACTGCCAAACCTTTAGTCTTTTTTTTCAATTTTTCATAAAGCTGCAAGTTTTCTGTAATATTATACATACACTCCACGAGGACACAAACCAAAAGATGATGCTTTAGAATTCGTAACAGATTTAAAAATACAGATAGAAGGGTGTTCCACGGAACACTTGTGTCGCCTGCCGGGTTCTTATTTCAAGTTATAACCAGTTATGAGCTTGGTTAGGTTGTAGGTTAAAGTTTTATGAAATTCAGAGTTATTGAACATGTGTAATAACATTACTTGGGGTAAGATGAAGATGTGTGTGAAGTTTTATGAAAAAAGTCAAATATTTTTTCAAATTACGGCCAAGGTTAGGTTGCAGGTTAACGTTTGACGGACGGACGACAACGAACGACAAAGTTATCCATAAGTGTCTGCCATGATACGCAGGCGACACAAACACGATCGTAGCACATGGTATATTTACGGGCTTGTTTTCACACCCAATGACATGTCTAAATACTTCTTTGCTTGGTGCTATTTAACCTATTATTATTTGACATACACGCTTGCTTGTTGTTCATTTCTGTTACTGACATGTCCGACATATCAGATCGTTAATGTATGGCAGTTGTTATTTCATGATAAGCCGCCTTTAGTGTGCAGATAATGCACTTCACGTTATCTGTAGTGACAATATTGCATGCAATTCGGACAGTATCGCGCCCACCAGCACCCGATAACCTCGAGCAAGGTGTTACAAATCAAAAGATACGTCAAACAATATTTAGTGATTAGACCATCTTTAAAAAAATATTTGTTTGATGATTCCCGACCCAAGATTTCATACATGGATAGGTAGGTAGGTGATTATTTGTTTGCCAATAAGAAATTAAAGAAAAATATACTGAACAAAGCAACAAAAAAAAATGTTAAAGAATTGTTATAAAAGTTTTGGTTAGGGACCTTTTTCATGGGTAGGTAGGGAAACAACGGGTGGGGGTGGGGGGTCCTACCCCTCTGCCTCTAGCGGGATTGGCAGTGGTTGTATTCTACCCCGGCAACCACACGGGGAGGTCGTAAACAAACCACACGGGGAGGTCGTGAACAATAACAAGATAAGGAATAAAGCGCAAAATGACGACCACCAAAAATCAATTTTATCTATAAACGTTCAAAGTATGTTTCACGCTACTATCTAAAACATACAAAAAAAGTATTCATAACTAAAAAGATCATCACGTACCAAAACTCAGAACGTACCAAAACACAACAGCTTATATATCAGAAGAATATGAAAACAGAGCTATGTGTCTTTATGAGGCTCACACGGGGTTTACTCACAAACTTTAGGTTTTTCAGGGTCTAGTTTGTTTGGGGTCCGTATACACGTAGTTTTCTTTGTTCAAAAATCCTATGGGTAAATGGAAAATCGCCACCGATACATCCACCATATTTTCACCAAGTATTATTTTTTGTTAAATACGCGTGAAATATTTGATATAAACACAGATGCGCGTCTTTTTTTCCCTGCAGTATATATTGTCCATTACCATTTTATAAACTTAAAAACGTTTGCTTTAATTTGATAACCTTTCTCATATCGTTGTTGCAATAATCCTCGTTTGGCAATAAAAGGACGCCGCGTTTGAAAGTTTGCTCAAGGTAATCTGATAAATTTAACTTTATTAAAATATTGACTCGATATTGGCGACGGTAAACTGCGAGTTGCGACAAACTTAAACATGAGAATATTTATTTAGATATTAGTATTTAGTTTTGAAGCTTTTAACAGTTTACAGTTCTACGGAAACTTGATATATTAAAGGGACAGTTGACAATCTTGAAGATGTACTCAAGCATTAAAATTAGCGTCTCGGTGTATTAATCCAGTATCATTTTGATTTAAACCTACGTGCCTATAATTAAATAAAGTTTTGAGTTTTAAAATGTTTTGTTCTTACTTTACCATAGGTTTGCATATAGTATCGGTGCAATATAATCTGCAGAGAATAATATACAAAAAAAAATCGCTTTATAATATTCTTAAGTAATATTAATGATTAAAAAATGCAAGTTATACGAAAAACTAATGGGACACCGCGATTTTTAAAAACATCAAGATTGCCGTGTGTCCCTTTAAACAGATTAGTAATGCATGACCTTCATATCAATGAGTCATTGAAGGTCTAATTACACTAAATCAACAGGATGTGCTCGCCTGGTGCAGTCGAAAGTAGTTCTGTATTAAAGAGTGCTAATCTCTTTTTCTTTAAAAACTTTTTTAGTGCAGTTTCCTGTTATTTTTTGGCTGTAATTGTATTCTGGATATGTTGCTGATATTTGAAAATGCAGCTCATCATGTTTTTGACAGTTTTTAATATAAATTTGAGAAGTGAAAGTAGACAGGGTATGAAATTGCAAGGGGTAAAAAAAGTGTTGACCTTTGACCCGGTGTTTGTTTGCATGATAAAGTAAGTTTCCCAGAATTCTAACGAGGTTTGAGTTTTTAACTTTCTAACTTTACTGTGGAAGGGCAATGGAGACTCATTTACGCTATTATAACCTGAAATCTGTATCTGAAGCAGTGCAATTACTGCCATACGAGCTTCTATGGCTTCTTGTCTACGGAACACACGGCAATCTTGATTTTTAAAAACTCGCGGCCTCCCGTTAGTTATATTAATTCTATTTGTTCAATCATTAATAATAATTATAAGAATAGTATCACGCAAATTATTTTGCATTTCACCAAAAATATATTCAAATCCATGGTAGAATAACGAAGAAAAGTTGAAAACTTAAAATTATATTTAAATATATGCAAGCAGATTTAAAGTCAAAATGATACTGGATTAATAAACTAAAAGGATTAATTCTTGATAAAAACTTCAAGATTGCCACGTGTCCCTTTAAAATCCTCAACTACATGTAGCTCTAACGCTGACACCATATTGCCTCTATGCTGAATAACATCCACTATGCTGAATAGCATAAAAAGCATAAATAGTGTGTGTTCTTTATGCCATTAATAGAGATAGGGGTCAGTAGGGGTGTAAGCTGAAGATATTGATGCCGGCCTGTGCGTTTTGTTGTGTGGTTTTACGTGTTTAGCTTTTTTCGTAATCGATGTAAAATAAATTCAATGTTAATTATACTTGTTATATCAAGTATTTTGTGGTTGTTGTTTTAATCCTGGTTCATAATATTGGATTCAAGTATTTCGTGGTTGTTGTTTGATTCATAATATTGGATTCAAGTATTTTGTGGTTGTTGTTTGAATCCTGGTTCATAATATTGGATTCAAGTATTTCGTGGTTGTTGTTTGATTCATAATATTGGATTCAAGTATTTGGTGGTTGTTGTTTGAATCCTGGTTCATAATATTGGATTGAAGTATTTTGTGGTTGTTGTTTGGTTCATAATATTGGATTCAAGTATTTCGTGGTTGTTGTTTGATTTATAATATTGGATTCAAGTATTTTGTGGTTGTTGTTTGATTCATAATATTGGATTCAAGTATTTTGTGGTTGTTGTTTGATTCATAATATTGGATTACTTTTTTTTTAAAAAGTGCTTTTGAAAAGTAATAGATGTAAATCAAATTATGTGGTGTTGACTTTATTTGTATTTACTATTTTGGGTGGGAATGGTAACTTAATATAAAACTAGTAACATTGTAATGAGTGTTAAGTACAAGTAGACATAAGGCGTGCGACCATTTTTAATATGGCCACATTTTTAAAAATCTATGGAATATTTTGATTGGGTCCTTTAATGTTTTGAAAATGAATTTATCTCCTAAAATTGTCATTATGCCATGCATACTTTGTGTTTACCTTTTTTGTTCACACATACCTTGTTATCCGAGATAATAATCACATTTGAAACGTTCTATGTCCGTATGCCAAATCTGGAAAGAACAAAATCGGCAAAAAACAATTGGCAACGCCTTCATCTCAGTGTTTTATAATATATTTGTCAGAAAATTTTGCATTTTAATAACTAAAATTTACGATCAAAATAATTCTAGATATAGTTTCAAATGATTTTTAAACCAGACCAATTTCTTTCAGTATATTTAACATATGTACACATTGGCTTACCTTAGATCCGACCTTTCTCCACCGTGACGCGGCGGTGCAAAATATGAACCAATTTGTTATCACATTTCTAAAAAAAATCTCCGGGTACACACACACACAATCGTTTCAGCTTATACGCGGCATGCAGTGTAATGCTATAGTTTGCAGTAGGACACTTTGATTAGTTTATTAGGATTTAACGATTAGGACAGGATTGTTTTGTCAACAACAGGATGCAAAGTAGATTTGATTTATTATTAAATTAAGCAGTATAGTTAAACATGTTTAAATAAATCGGATTGACAGACTTCCTAACCTTAAAAAGGTATATTTGAACTCCAAGTTAACAAGACTGCATGTGATAGTTCATGTAGGTCGAGACTGAGCCAGTGACACACTTGTATCCGACTATTACCATGTAACAAAATGGATTACCATATAGATAGCTGCATTCGTGTGTAATATTATGACGACGCTTAGAATTGCCGTTCTTGGAGCCTACAATGTTGGCAAATCAGGTAAAAATCTAGCACTCATCCTCATGGTCTGATGATTTCGGATATTTTCCGGCTAAGTTATGGTTGCTGACTGTTGTTTTACGTCAGTTTCAACACATATTAGGTTATATATATGGTCGAGTTGCTCGTGGTGGAGGCGAACCACACACCTTTTCCTGTGTAGAATAGAACCAGTACCGTATACCTGCCACCATCCGTAAGAATCGCGTAAATATTTTTAGTGTCTGTTTTGTGGATACCCAAATAAATATCAGCATCTCTTTCTATCTACATTATTTCTTCTCTGGAACATGTACCTGCAGGAACTTCAATGTATGGTTCTTCTGTGTCGTATATCTACATGCTGAGCATCTACATCTACATTAATACTGATTATGTTTCTTCTCTGGCCTATATCAACATGAATATCAGTATCTGCTAATATCTACATGAATATCAGTATCTGCTAATATCTACATCAATATCAGTATCTGCTAATATCTACATTAATATCAGTATCTGCTAATATCTACATTAATATCAGTATCTGCTAATATCTACATGAATATCAGTATCTGCTAATATCTACATGAATATCGGTATCTGCTAATATCTACATGAATATCAGTATCTGCTAATATCTACATTAATATCAGTATCCGTAAATATCTACATGGATATCAGTATCTGCTAATATCTACATGAATATCAGTATCTGCTAATACATACATGAATATCAGTATCTGCTAATATCTACATGAATATCAGTTTCTGCTAATATCTACATTAATATCAGTATCTGCTAATATCTACATGAATATCAGTATCTGCTTATATCTAAAATAATATCAGTTTCTGCTAATATCTACATTAATATCAGTAACTGCTAATATCTACATGAATATCAGTATCTGCTAATATATACATGAATATCAGTATCTGCTAATATATACATGAATATCAGTATATGCTACTAATATCTACATGCATATCAGTATCTGCTAATATCTACATTAATATCAGTATCTGCTAATATCTACATGAATATCAGTATCTGCTAATATCTACATGAATATCGAGTATGTGTTTCTTCTGGTGTTCTTCTGTTTCTATCTACATTAATATCGTGTATGTGTTTCTTCTGGTGTTCTTCTGTTTCTATCTACATTAATATCGTGTATGTGTTTCTTCTGGTGTTCTTCTGTTTCTATCTACATTAATATCGAATATGTGTTTCTTCTGGTGTTCTTCTGTTTCTATCTACATTAATATCGTGTATGTGTTTCTTCTGGTGTTCTTCTGTTTCTATCTACATTAATATCGTGTATGTGTTTCTTCTGGTGTTCTTCTGTTTCTATCTACATTAATATCGTGTATGTGTTTCTTCTGGTGTTCTTCTGTTTCTATCTACATTAATATCGTGTATGTGTTTCTTCTGGTGTTCTTCTGTTTCTATCTACATTAATATCGTGTATGTGTTTCTTTTGGTGTTCTTCTGTTTCTATCTACATTAATATCGTGTATGTGTTTCTTCTGGTGTTCTTCTGTTTCTATCTACATTAATATCGTGTATGTGTTTCTTCTGGTGTTCTTCTGTTTCTATCTACATTAATATCGTGTATGTGTTTCTTCTGGTGTTCTTCTGTTTCTATCTACATTAATATCGTGTATGTGTTTCTTCTGGTGTTCTTCTGTTTCTATCTACATTAATATCGTGTATGTGTTTCTTCTGGTGTTCTTCTGTTTCTATCTACATTAATATCGTGTATGTGTTTCTTCTGGTGTTCTTCTGTTTCTATCTACATTAATATCGTGTATGTGTTTCTTTTGGTGTTCTTCTGTTTCTATCTACATTAATATCGTGTATGTGTTTCTTCTGGTGTTCTTCTGTTTCTATCTACATTAATATCGTGTATGTGTTTCTTCTGGTGTTCTTCTGTTTCTATCTACATTAATATCGTGTATGTGTTTCTTCTGGTGTTCTTCTGTTTCTATCTACATTAATATCGTGTATGTGTTTCTTCTGGTGTTCTTCTGTTTCTATCTACATTAATATCGTGTATGTGTTTCTTTTGGTGTTCTTCTGTTTCTATCTACATTAATATCGTGTATGTGTTTCTTCTGGTGTTCTTCTGTTTCTATCTACATTAATATCGTGTATGTGTTTCTTCTGGTGTTCTTCTGTTTCTATCTACATTAATATCGTGTATGTGTTTCTTCTGGTGTTCTTCTGTTTCTATCTACATTAATATCGTGTATGTGTTTCTTCTGGTGTTCTTCTGTTTCTATCTACATTAATATCGTGTATGTGTTTCTTCTGGTGTTCTTCTGTTTCTATCTACATTAATATCGTGTATGTGTTTCTTCTGGTGTTCTTCTGTTTCTATCTACATTACTATCGTGTATGTGTTTCTTTTGGTGTTCTTCTGTTTCTATCTACATTAATATCGTGTATGTGTTTCTTCTGGTGTTCTTCTGTTTCTATCTACATTAATATCGTGTATGTGTTTCTTCTGGTGTTCTTCTGTTTCTATCTACATTAATGTCGAGTATGTGTTTCTTGTTGGTGTTCTTCTGCTTCTATCTATCTTCCCTGGCGTATATCTATATCAATATAAGTAGACGACGACACTTATAAGTACCCTGGTTTTAAATACTAATAAAACATATTTTTTCATCATAATTTGGTCAAATTTTGAACACATTCTTGAACCCAAACCGATTATCAAATTGAATATTTATTTTCAATTTTATTTGATGAATCTGAAAAAATATATTGATGAGATTTTATACGATCATTTTCGATATTTTACATTCCTTTTAAAAGTTATGAAATAAATGTAATGTGGGTACTTATGCTTGTCGTCTCTGTTTCTGGATCTACATTAATATCAGTATGTGTTTACGTGAATATCAGTATGTGTTTCCGTAAATATCAGTATGTGTTTCCATGAATATCAGTTTGTGTTTATGTGAATATCAGAATGTTTTTACGTGAATCTCAGTATGTGTTTCCGTGAATATCAGTATGTGTTTACGTGAATATCAGTATGTGTTTCCATGAATATCAGTATGTGTTTACGTGAATATCAGTATGTGTATGTGTTTCCGTAAATATCAGTATGTGTTTCCATGAATATCAGTTTGTGTTTACGTGAATATCAGTATGTGTTTCCATGAATATCAGTATGTGTTTCCATGAATATCAGTTTGTGTTTCCATGAATATCAGTATGTGTTTCCATGAATATCAGTATGTGTTTCCATGAATATCAGTATGTGTTTACGTGAATATCAGTATGTGTTTACGTGAATATCAGTATGTGTTTCCGTGAATATCAGTAGGTGTTTCCATGAATATCAGTTTGTGTTTACGTGAATATCAGTATGTGTTTCCATGAATATCAGTTTGTGTTTACGTGAATATCAGTATGTGTTTCCATGAATATCAGTATGTGTTTCCATGAATATCAGTATGTGTTTCCATGAATATCAGTTTGTGTTTACGTGAATATCAGTATGTGTTTCCGTGAATATCAGTATGTGTTTACGTGAATATCAGTATGTGTTGACGTAAATATCAGTATGTGTTTACCTGAATATCAGTTTGTGTTTACGTGAATATCAGTATGTGTTTCCATGAATATCAGTATGTGTTTACGTGAATATTAATATACAATTATGTATATATTGTCCATTTTTGAAATACAGTATGCGGTGATCCTTTAAAACGTTGATTACATATCAGTGAAGCGGACCTGTTAAGTGGTAAATAAAACATATAATTTCATTTTAAGGCAATACAAACATGCAGGCAAACATGAGTTTCGAATTAGGTTTTCCATCATCTGCAATCCATACAGAAATAATGAGAAGGCAATAGTTTGAAATAGCTTTTAATATGAATAATCACTTGATACTAAGTTGTTTCGGATACCGTTTTAATATATACTGAGTAGCACATACAATGCATGTCATTTCCATAGACGAGATACTAAGCCGTGTATGTTCGGTGTTAATGATAAAATGACATAGATATAACAAATAATAATGCTACAAAGTCATTTGTTAACAAAGTCGGTGATAACAAATAAAGCAAATATGATGGGAAAAATAAAGGCTACCGAGAATCGTTCTCATTTCAATGAAAAAGGAGCGGAGGTAATTTAAAAATTACCAAATTTGGAACGTTTTTGTTTGAGAATAACAATCATTGTTGGAAGCAATGCGTGTGTATAATGAAGTAAGTTGTTTTAATATATGGGAGGTAATTCTGATACTTCGCTTAGGAAATAATAAAATAACACACTTTTTTGAAAATCACATTCTTACCTATTTCTAATATCTTTAAATAATTATATCAATATTCCAAAGTTTAATCTATGTCCCTAAAAAGTCGTGCTAAACTTTTTTCTTCAGTATATATAGTGCCTGCAATTCGACTAGCGCCCCAAATAAAGCATTGAACCTTTCGGAAAATAACAGTCTTTCAAAAATTGTTCACAAATACAACACGTGGACGCAATATTTAAGTACGGTTGTCTTCAGGTTCAACGATTTAACATATGGAGAAACATTATTTCGGTTTTTATATATAGTGTCTGCAATTGAACTAGCGCCACAAATAAAGCATTCGAAGTTTTCGGAAAATAATAGTCTTTCAAATACAACTCGAGGACGCAAACATTTAAGTACTATTACTTTCTTCAGATTCAACGCTTTAAAATATGGAAAAACATTATTTCGGTTTGGAAATAGTCTTAATTTGGCGTTTAATTATACTGTTTTGCCTGCGCTCACAACCCTATTATTAATATTCATGATCGTTGATAATAGTGATTGTTAACTTTTACTATGACGTCATTATTTACATATGGGACATGTCGGATAATTCTTGCAAGAGCACTGAGCCGCCTTAAGTGTGACGATAATGCACTTCAGTTTATCTGCAATAACAATATTGCACAGTATGCAAACAGTATCGCACCAAGCATTGCCAATGCACCAGCTAACCCCAATTAACGTGGTGAAGATATAATGAAGGATTTCCTCAGATAAAATAAAAACAATAAACCTATGAGTGATATATGATTGTAAAATGGTGGATGTAAAACAAATGGTTTTGTGGTTGTTTGTTGTGTTCAGACCTCAAACACTTTATCTTTAAAACCATGGAAACAGAAACAATTTAGCTCTTAGCTTATATTTAAAAAAAATTTTTTATATAAACACGGCTCTTAAAAGTTCATAAATACAAAAGGTAGTTGGTCTTATTTGATTAAAAATGTATATTAATGTTGATTATATAACCCATTGTTATGTTGTCAAAGCCATAATGAAGTTTATAATGATACATCGACCTTTATAAAAGTAATAGCTCTTTGTTAAAATTACATGTCGGGTTTGTAAGTTTATATTTGTAAACTCCGAGTTGCGACAAGCTTTTAAAGTGAGAACATTGCTTTATACCGGTGTTATACAACTTTGAAGCCCTTTAAAACTTTGGAACTGGATAAGGAAAATGAACAATGTCCTTAATTGAAATATATTTAAGGTAATATTTACTCTTGTTTGCAGTTATAATGGTAAACATATCACAAATCAATACGGCCATAACATTTTGCCGACATTGTGATTTCATACATTGAATTAAAAGTCAAACATGGCGGCCGTGTTAAGAATAATCTTTTTCAAACAAAAAGTTAAAAAAGGACAAATATTTGTTTTACATAATAGTCTGAACTGAAGTTTTCAATCGTTGTGAAACATAAACAGATCGATCATAATGTCAAATAATCGTATAGAATAGACTGCCCGGCAGTATTTGCTTTATAAACATTATAACCATTAAGCCGTCAGTATAGATATGTTATAATTGAATGTAGGTACATCAGAGGTCGCCAGAGTCAATATGCAAACCTTTGGACATGTCATGATTAACCTGATTTGAGTGCACACGTTGAGAGATAAAAAAAATGTCGTGCAATGGTGGATTGAAAAATATTAAATGCTTTTGTGACAGATATTCAAACCCACTATCTGTGCAGAAAATATCCTCGTAAAAGTACAATTTGGTTGTTGTGATTTGCAAATAATGCTTCTGTAATGTTCAGTTATCATTAATATCCGAATTACTGGATTCTGTTTATATATAAACAAATACTAATACGAATAAATTCTTTATATTTTCAGACAATATATGATCAGAAATAAAATATCGATATTGCCTTAAACAAGCTCTTATAGCAGTGCATCCAAAGTGTCAGTGGCGTGTTGCATTATTCTTAAACACATTTTATTTAAAAGGCCATAAAAGCCTTGGAAGCCTTGGAAGGAAAGGCGAAAGAATGATCAAAATACTATAAGAAATACAGGAGATATGACCTATTGAAAATTTGCAAAGAAACATATCTTGGAATGCTGTCGTCATCAAGCACTTTTACCATAGATGGCATATTGATAAATGTTTAAAACAAACAAACAAAAATCAGCAAATATACAAAGTGTTACATTAATACGCTGTTTGTATGCCAATTGTATGGTTTTACATTATATGGATTGTTTGTGTGTGTGTGTGTGTGTATGTGTGTGTGTGTATGCGTGCGTGCGTGCGTGCGTGTGTGTGTATGTGTGCGTTTCGTAGTTTTTTTGATATTCAAAGGGCTTAACCGTGCAATTCATGATTGTTGGAATAATTAAATCAGCCTTTTTTTTACACTAGTTTCAAGTTACCTAAACTTTGTTTATATTCTTGTTTTTTTGCAGCTGTGACGGTGCGATTTCTCACCAAGCGGTTCATTGGCGAATATAACTCCGATATTGGTATGTATAAACTCAGGAACGGTTTCCTGGTAAAGTCGTTACTATACACATGGTACCTAACTGTGCACTCCTTGTCAAAGATTTAATTTGTTATAGTTATGAAGATTTATTTTGTTTTAGGCAGGCATCATCGGAGCCATTCATAACACCACGATTTTGGAATAATATTTTGAACATTGACACCCCTTTTTTCTTTTCTACTATAGTTGATATATGTATATCCTACACAACTTCATCTCAACAAAGCTAACACTTCCGATACTGTCTCTTCTTTTCGCATTACGCATTTGAAAACTAAGAAATAATTTGTAAGATTTGTGACAAGAGACATGATTTAAATGTCGACAATCCTAATTGATTGCTCACACTTGGACTGGAAAGTTCCCTGAGTTTTCGATTAACTATGGATGCTTACATTTTAAATCTGTATATAGTTTTATGACATTAGTTATAGCACTTAGTTATAACTGATTGTCTCTTATATCTCTGTATAGAGAGATATGTACAATTGTATTGTAAAATATATTTTGTGATAAGAATTGTATTGTGTATTGTGTATATGATGAGACGAAAAAATATCGTCTCTCTGTCTCTCTGTCTGTCTGTATGTCTTCTTAACTTGTTATTTTTTTCTCGCTCTGTTGTGTGTGGGAGTGGGGGATTTGTGTTAAGAGTCTTAAAGTTGAAACCTTTATAAAGCTCCTCCATCGTGCATTTATGTAGATTTCAAAGTGAACTATTTTGAAAAACTGTTCGATTAACTTTTGCTTAAAGGACTTCTCCTTATAAATCGGTTAGTACTTTCGCTCGGGCTTCATATGATGAAATTATGAGATTAATATATTTCAGGTTTGTCAAAATTAGGTCAACTGCATCCAAGATGGCATCATTACTAAAAACAGCCTACATCTTCAAAAAATATTATTCTTTAAAAGAACTTAACATATTTCGAATTTAGTTTTTCCTCAAATAATTATCATTGTGACTTGGACTATTAAGTTTATTCAAATGTGTAAAATAAATAGTCCCCACCCCCAATGGGTCCCATATTTGTATGTAGCGATGTATAGCAAAAACTCTAAAACAGTTTTGAATCTTCTTTATTTTGGACGGGTGATTTTTTAAATAATTGTTATATCCTAGAACATAAAGTTTGCCACAGTCAAGATCACTATTTCACAAAAATTAAAGTCGTAATGATCTGAAATTCTTAAATTCCTATGAGGACACACCAATGTGTGTTTTCAAAAATTGACTTATTTGGGTTTGTTTTAGGTATATTAACTCCGTTAGTTTAGTTGAACTTCTATCGGGGAGGGGGTGGGGGGGGGGGGGACTTCTATCATTATTTACACTGTCCTGTTTTACTGGGACGACAATGGGGTGGAGGGGGGAGTAAGAATGAGTTTTGGTGCATTTTAGGACCTGGTTTAAACAACAAAGCGGCATTTTTTGCCACTGACCGTTCCACTGCGGTAGAGTTATTTTCAACCCATTTATGGTTGTGATATCATATATCTTGTCTTTTTTCATCTGTGTAGTTGTTTCTGTGCGTGTTTGTGGTTGACGCTGGTCCTTGAATGATAAATGTCCTGTTCGACTTTTATATCTACCTTCTATGTGCACATTGTTTAGTGTAAATACTAGTACTAGATTGACCTTCTTTTTTTCTTTTTCTTTTTTTCGTTTTAGTGACATTTTTTATTCGACTGGCACAATTTACTGTTTTCATTACACAGTAAAACCACAGGAAAACGACTGACCTATCTCTATACTGATATATCAAAACAATTATATAATGTATTTACTTTCTGTGATTTGTAGAAAAAAAACTATTATCACTGTCAATTTTTTCATTTTGGTGCATCTATTAATATCTGTATCTGTAAAAATAAGATTTTATGTGATTGGTCAGAATTCTGAAACCATTATCTTGAAGCAGGCGGAAAACTAAATAACTGCAGTTTACACCTAATATGTGTAGCGTCTACCGTCCTTGGGTTTAAACATACTAGAGTACAGTTGTTACTTATATATTGATATGCTTTCATTGCAGACTTGCTGTATCGCTCCAGTATTAGACAAGAGGAACATCTTACAGACATAGAAATACTGGACACATCCTCTAAAAAGGTACACAAAGCGACTTACGTGATTTAACGAACAAATAAGCAACACACATATTCATTCAACAATAGTGTCTGGCGTGGCCCAGTGGTTATGACAATGGACCTTTACTCCAGAGGACCCGAGTTTAAGCCTCATCAGCGCCACTGGGCTTCGTCGGTGTATTTTTAGGAAAGACACTTTTCCTAAACCCCGTCCTTCGGATGGGGACGTAAACCGGGCGGTCTGGTGCATCGGAATGGGGACGTAAACCGGGCGGTCCCGTGATCGGATGGGGACGTAAACCGGGCAGTCCCGTGCATCGGAATCTATCCGTCAGTAAGAGTAGGGCAGGTTCCCAGGTTAACTTATGTTTATCCTTCTCTCTCTGGGGCGGCTTTAAATAACTAATAATGTGTTGACGAGCCGCAATACTTCTTGTGTTTCATCATTTCAAGTACAATACCAATACATGTAATCACAATATAAGGAATATATGAGCCGAGAATAAAGTGGTGATTCGAAGTTAACAGTGCAGTCTCCTGTACTGGAGCCTTCCTCCAGGACATGTCAAAGAACAAGACGGAATATATTTCGAAACTAGGGTATGGTGATCATAGATTTCTCTGCAACCTATATATACTCCTCAACATAATTTAAGGACCATGTTTAGATTTGGGTCATTTTTAAAGTGCTGTAATTGAACAATTTACTGTCTTGTTGCCGTTTTGTATTTCTGTGCTGATGTGTACTTCTACCACGTCGTGTTACAAGGGTGAATCGCAATCAATATGTAAGGCATGTCAAGGTATTTGAACAGAAAGAAGCGAGGTCGCCCACATTGATTTAAAATGCTTGGTAGGAAGAACTGATGTTAAAAATCGGGAAGAATGTAAGGAAAAACGGTCGTGGCGTGTTTATGTCTCCGTGACAACATTATTTTTGTTCAATATTGTTTTTAACACCCGTGACTTTATATGTTATAATGTTAACTGCTTGTCTCTTGGCAGCTATTTTGCGTAAAACCTTGCTTGTATTTAATCATAGAGAAAAAAGTATGTTGTTAATTTTTATTCTATGTCATTGAGCGCTTATTGTAAATAATTGACATTGGTAATAAAACGCTTGAATGATCTGGAAGATACTATTGACTCGGCACTCGAAGAGAAGTCTGGTTTAAACCGGATTGGACACGTTTAATAATTATAACCATTGACTCCTAAGTACGGTGTCCTGTTAGGGCCATCTTACCATCGCATCTTACCATCGGACATCGACCTAGGTCGATCGTCGATGGTAAGATGCGATGGTCGATGGTAATATTTGATGGTAAGATGCGATGGTTGATGGTCCATCGCATCTTACCATCGACCGTCGCAACTTACCATCGAATCTTACTATCGACCATCGCATCTTACCATCGACCATCGCATCTTACCACCGTACCTAAGACATTAAATAGTTGTTTTATTATATATCATAAAATATAACAGTTTGATTTTTTACTAATAAAATTAAAATTTGGAGTGTGAGCCGTGTAATCAATCAGGGACGAAAATGACGTCATATAGAGCCCTGAACCAATGTATCTACTTTCTTTGTTCATTTAAACAAGTGCGTCACTGACACAGATCGACTATTGCACGGTCACGTGACGCTTTGCTGTTGTTGTTGTTTTTTTTAAATAAAAAAAGCGCGTCAATGACAAAGATGTACTATCGCACGCTAAATTTACTATTGCACGGTCACATGATGAACTACTGAACGGTTGGCATATGGTCAAAACTATTTAATCACACGTGACCGCTTCTAGACCAATGAAAAACGCTTATATTTTATGTTATATAATAAATCTCATTCAAACATGTACGTAAAGGGACAGGAGACAATATAGAAGAATGATGGGCGTCAATCCAAATACGAGTAAAACCATCATAATGGGTTTCAGTTGCATTTTCAAGGTACATATACACTACACTAGGCCCCATAAAGGACTCGATTTAAATAGTGTTAATGAACTAGGTTGAAAAAGTATTTGTATGATGCTTTAATGCTATAATGAATTCGTGTTTTGCGGTATAGCTTCACTCAAATTATTTGATAATATGTACACCTAATAGCAATATGAACCCCATGTGAATTAATAATGGTGGTGTAACAACAAAAATACACCGAGTTGTTGTGTTTTCCCGTCCAAATAATTTCATTAACTATAATTCGATAGAACTTAGAATTGAGGCTCATCTAATAGCATATGAAACACATTAGGTGGGGTTCGCTTGTATAGGCACCAAGTACTCTTCCAGATCGCCTCCATACCTTTTAACAGAAGTAAGTCTGTATTTTGGAACAGTGTACAACTAGTCATAATTGTACCGTTTATTTCAGCAGCGAAGCAGTCCTTTAGATTCACATGTTCAATGGGCAGATGGTTTTGTTGTTGTTTACGACATTTGTCAGAAGCAGACGTTTGACGTTGCACGAAAAATACTCGAATCTATTCATAAGATGAAATCTCCATTTGTCGTACCGATGTTGCTTCTCGCGAATAAGCGAGATCTCGACCACAGACGTGATGTTGGTGTTGAAGAGGGCCATGAACTCGCTCTTGAATTCAGCTGTCAGTTTTACGAAGTTTCTGCTGCAGACACTTTTATGCCAATAAGCATAGCGTTCCAGGCTCTCCTTAGAGACGCTAAAATAACTCAACAACAACGCTCAACCATTCTGAGACGGAGAAAAAGCTCATTGATGACAGTATCTAAAAAGCTCGGCTCAATATTTGGAAAGAAAGAAACAGACCATGAGAAAAAGAGGCCATCCTGTGACGTAGCAGATTTTGCTATGTCAATCTAATTATGTGTGTTGTACTTGCATTATACACGAAAATAGTTGTGTTATACGCGTCCATTGTGTTTAGATGCAGGCATGGAATTGTATTAGTACCGGTGTCTCGAAGACTCAAACCTTAAAGGGTTTGATGCACTATTTTCAAACACATTTATTTTAAAGGGTTCTGAAAAACTTGAAGAAAGCTGAAAGTATTATTAAAATACCATGAACAATAATGGAGATATGACCTGTTCAAAATGTGCAAAGAAACATAGATGGAGGCAGCCATCTTGAAACGATGACGTCATCTTGCCTTTTAAATCAAAGAAAATCATTGCAAATTGATTAAACATAAATATACAAATGTAAAAATGTATACATTTTATGCTTATTTTTCATTTGCAGTGATTCTGTTTTTTGCTTTAAAAGATATTTTGTTAGTGCCATATATGGTAAAAAGGAGCGATGACGTCATCTTTTCAAGATGGCTGCCTCCCTTTCATTCGCAACATCTCGGACACTGCTCCGCGGGATCCCGAAGAATGACGGGATTGACCGAGCGTTCACGATTGCCTCCCTTTATGTTTCTTTGCGATATGTTCAAGGTCACATCTGATACCTTTATCTTTCATGATATTTTGAAAATTCTTTCAGCTTTCTTCACGTTTTACAGAGCCCTTTTTAATAAATCTTGTTTAAAAATAGTGACTCAACTCCTTGAACATGATAGCGCCTAAGCGGAAATGGAACTTTGGATACACATATAAGTGCTGTCTTGTATTTTGTTTCTCATGTTCGCGTGCTTTGCTGTGATCTGATGCTAACTGGGTTGGGGTATTAGTGCTGTTTAACAATTTCAAGCATTGTATGTATTTATCATTAAACTACACACACGCACACACACACACACACACACAAAAAAACTCTAATTTTTTTTATAGATCTATCAGTTGTGATATTGAAAGTTAAGACTTGTAATATATTCATCATTGACTACTGAGTACTGAAAAAAGAAGCAAAATATATTTGTTTCATTTTATAAGTTTATCGTTTTTGGAATATATTATTATTAACAAAGCGCTCGATTCAGGTATGTTTTTGCTTCATAACTTTCATTATATTTACTTTTTGCTTTAGTAATGCGCAAATACCACCTACAAAGTGGGCACGCAAATACCCCCTACAAAGTGGGCACGCAAATACCCCCTACAAAGCGGGAACGCAAATACTCCCTACAAAAAGGGGACGCAAATACCCCCTACAAAGTGGGCACGCAAATACCCCCTACAAAGTGGGCACGCAAATACTCCCTACAAAGTGGGCACGCAAATACCCCCTACAAAGTGGGCACGCAAATACCCCCTACAAAGCGGGCACGCAAATACTCCCTACAAAGTGGGCATGCAAATCCCCCTACAAAGTGGGCATGCAAATCCCCCTACAAAGCGGGCACGCAAATACCACCTACAAAGTGGGCACGCAAATACCCCCTACAAAGTGGGCACGCAAATACCCCCTACAAAGCGGGCACGCAAATACCCCCTACAAAGTGGGCACGCAAATACCCCCTACAAAGCGGGCACGCAAATACCCCCTACAAAGTACCCCCTACAAAGTGGGCACACAAATACCCCTACAAATACCACCTACAAATACCCCTACAAATACCACCTACAAATACTCCCTACAAAGTGGGCACGCAAATACCCCTACAAAGCGGGCACGCAAATACCCCCTACAAAGTACCCCCTACAAAGTGGGCACGCAAATATCCCCTACAAAGTGGGTACGCAAATACCCCCTACAAAGCGGGCACGCAAATACCCCCTACAAAGTACCCCCTACAAAGTGGGCACGCAAATACCCCTACAAATACCACCCACAAATACCACCTACAAATACCCCCTACAAATACCACCTACAAATACTCCCTACAAAGTGGGCACGCAAATACCCCTACAAAGTGGGCACGCAAATACCCCCTACAAAGTGGGCATTTTCCTCCGCCGCGAACGTGTATTTCGATTCATACAACTTCTTAGATTAGCCCTAACTTCTTAGATTAGAACAATTGAATGGCTAATCTCAGAAAGTACTGGATGAATACCGTTTGCGCCAGGGGAAAGAACTCATTCTGTAGAGGGTTATGTACTTCAGTTGAACAAAATGTGTTAAATATTAAGAAAGCAATTAAGCAAAAACATACATGAATCGAGCGCATTTTTGTCACTTTTTTTTGCAGTGAACACGATAAAAGTGGTGAAAGATTCCAGAGACTGTTTTGTTCTAATTATTTGTTTTTATGTTAAAAATGCGTATGCAATAAAAAGTTTATTATATTTCTAGTGTGATATACATATCATATCGTTCTTCCGCGTATAAATATTGACCTCCTAAATCGCGCGATATAATTACGCAGAAGAACTCGCGCAATTTATACCAATACAAATCTGATAATCTATAAATATATTACTCTATAGAAAACTTGGATTAGAATATTGTTTGAATGCTTTTATATCCACACCATACATTACTTGTTCCGAGTATTAACTTTCATACCCCATCCAACACTTTCTCCAAGAATCGAAAACGGGGTTGGCTGGGGTATGAAATGAAACCTTAATTTAGGCTTAAATATTTGCATATTGTAAAATTAAAACATTTAATAGGTAATTTTAAACAGGTTATTGCATTTGTTTCAGTAAAAAAAAGTTTTTTAACATGTTTTGTTGTCGAAATATCCGTTATAAAAATCCTGTTAATATAAGCTTTCCTATCGCTTAATGGAATAAGGCGGGATCACGTAATGATTCACGTTATTTAGATTTTCAGAATCAACGGGATTAGGACAGTCAAAATGTAGGACTTGATTCTTAAGTTGTTGCTCTTGTTTTGTTTTGTCGTTGCTGCTTAACTCTACTGTGTCTTCGTGATTCGATGTTTTGTAATTGTTTTATATATTTTATATAATGTTCAACAATTCTGTGATATCCATGTATTTAAAGTGCATTGCTGTGATGTAATTTCTTATTGCTGTGTAAATTAAAAAGCAAATGTTCTTACGTTGCTCAACTATTTATTTTTGTTTTTAATTAATTGATCTCTATTTTATATTCAACTTGTTTTTGACTGGATAGTTAAAAGATAACTATGCAAATATGTTCATCTTGTATGGACGTTAGTTGTGTTTACGACATCGCGGTAACGGTATCTTAAAACAAGTATCAGACCGTAAAAGCAACCACACAATTAATCAATTTAAATGCTACAAATAGCATTAAAATTAAAAGCATACATAAACAATATATTTTTCTAAGGAAATTCCAATTCTTGGGCGCCTCTATATTTTTTAACATTATCAATTGACACCTTGACACATTGACACACTGTGACGTCAAGGACTATCTAGACCGTAATGTATAAATAGGGCGTCTGATGTATTTCGCGCTTAGCATATCTGTTTCAAAAGTAAGAGATAACCATGCTAAAAATGTATGTGGAAATCAATATGGCGGCGAATTTTTTATCCGGACGTATTAAGGACTATAAATATATTTAAAAAAATTGTTCTATTTGGGTTAAATAAAATATCTTTGGACTATTTTTTGTAGTAAGCCAATTGTCCAATAATTACGTGAACCCAGGTTTACGGTCGAAAAACTAGGATTAACGATCGATAAACTAGGTTTTTCGAACGTAAAAGCATGTTAACCTATACTTTCGAGCGAAAACATAGGATAACGTCCGTAAACCATAGTTCACGCTCGTAAACGTAGGTTTACGCTCGTAAACCCAAGTTCACGGTCGTAAACATAGGTTTACATTCGTAAACTATGGTTTACGCTCGTGAACCCCGGTTCACGCTCGTAAACATAGGATAACGACCGAAATTCATAGATCAATCGAGAAACCTAGTTTATCGAACGTAAACCAATGGTTTACGGTCGATATACTAGCATTATCAAAACAACTATGAATTTCGGGCGTGAACATGGGTTCACGACGGTGAACCTATGTTTACGACCGTGAACCATAGTTTACGACCGTGAACCATAGTTTACGAACGTGAACCTATGTTTACGAGCGTGAACTATAGTTTACGGACGTAAACCTATGTTTACAACCGTGAACTGTAGTTTATGCTCATAAACTATGGTTTACGCTCGTAAACATAGGTTCACGCTCGTAAACATAGGTTCACGTTCGTAAAACTGGGTTTATCGACTTATAACTATGCTTTCGGACCGGTATCTGTGATTTACGAGCATAGACAATCACGACCATGAACCATAGTTTACGAACGTGAACTATAGTTTACGAGCGTGAACCTAGGTTTACGATCGTGAACCATAGTTTACGGACGTGAACCTAGATTTACGACCGTGAACCATAGTTTACGGATTTGAACCTATGTTTACGACCGTGAACCATAGTTTACGAACGTGAACCTATGTTTACGACCGTGAACTTGGGTTTACGAACGTGAACCATAGTTTACGAACGTTAACCTAGGTTTACGTTCGATAAACTAGGTTTCTCGAACAAATCTATGATTTTCGGTCGTTATCCTATGTTCACGAGCGTGAACCTATGTTCAAGGTCGTAAACCCATGTTCACGGTCGTAAACCCATGTTCACGGTCGTAAATATAGGTTCACGTTCGAAAACTATGGTTCACGCTCGTGAACCCAGGTTAACGCCCGTAAACATAGGTTCACGCTCGTGAACTTAGGATAACGACCGAAATTCTTAGTTCAATCGAGAAACCTAGTTTATCGAACGTAAACATGGGTTCACGAGCGTAAACTATGGTTTAGAGCGTAAACTATGGTTTACGCCCGTTATCCTATGTTTTCGCTCGAAAATATAAGTTAGTATTCGATAAACCCGGTTTTACGTTAGAAAAACTTAGTTTATCGATCGTTAATCCTAGTTCACGTAATTATTGGACAATTGGCTTGCCATAGACGTTTTGTTTTCGTAATCATTTTGACTAATTATCATGAAAATTCACGTTACTAGCTAGTTTATCATTTGTTTTCTTAATAATTGTGAATAGCTATCGCGAAAATTCAGTTTAGATCAGCCAATCTACTGATACATTAATACGAACTATCCTTTGCAATAAATAAATCCATATCGTTTAAACGTGCGTTTATCGTTAAAGTCGCATGATCAATAGAAAATCAATAGCGTTTATACTACCCGGATTAGTGTAAACAGTCGACATGAACAGACAAGCAACAGTAGTACATATATGTTCGGAATTGATGTTAAATAACACGTTTCTTTAAGTATTTGTTTTGTCTATGCCTTCGGTGGTGTCAGCTAGGAAAATAGTATGTGTTTTATGTGAACATTGTGGTCTGCAAAAGACAGTCACAAATTCTATATCAATTAGTGTATCTATTTATAATTATAAGGTAGGATGCTTTATATATGATCATGCAAAGCAAAAACATAGATGACTTAAAGACAACATTGTACTCAAAGGTTGACACCACGGATGACGTCAAACGGTTAAGACAGTGTCTTGAAAAATGTGACCAAAAACAACTACTGGCATGGACCGATGACAAGGGCTATGATATACTCCATCATGCTATACTTTCTAACAATATCGAAGCTGTTGGAATCATATTCGCACTTGGCCTATTTAAACCTCCACACGAACCACATAACCATCCGTATATTCACGTGGCAGCTAACTTGGGAAATAGGGCAATCGTAGCTATGCTTTTACAAGAAAGACCAAGGGATTACTCGCAAAAGAAGTCAAAATATAAGTGGATCAAGCCACCAACAGAAGTGCCAGTGTCATCACGTGATTTTGTTAGTTTTGTTACACCATTGGATGTTGCGGGAGATTCGGGACACGTGGGGTGTGTCATTACAATTTTGGATTTCTATGCAGGAATGAACCGTGTAGAAAGTGGAACCGACAACCACTTGTGCATAGCATGTGCAAGCAATTCTCCAAGTGCCTTAAGGCTGCTTCTTAAACAAAAAACAGAAGAGGAAAATGTTAAAGCTGCCGTTGGGTCAGCTCTTAAGCTGGCAAATGCCGAATGCCTAGATGTTCTCTTACGGTGTAATCCCAATCTGACAACACTATTCAGGGGAATGAATCTATATCATGTCCTATACTCGTACAGTATGTCCTTCAAAAAGGAATGGTATGAATCCCTATTAACCATAACATCTGTCCTGCTCAAACACAAGCAGAATCCGGCCAGTGCTATTCCGTTCAGAACGTATCCATTGTATAGTTTGCTTAGTCACACACCAACACAAGAGTTCGGAAGATGTTCACAGTATTTAATTGCGTGTGTGGTGCTCCTTCTGAATGCAGGTGTTGACCCAAACTTTGACGAACTGGCATTGGAGACAAAACACGAACTTTTAAATATAAATGTAACAACAGCTTTTGGTAGGCAAGGTTTCTCTTCGGCTTTCCATTGCTTGTTTGGTGCGGTGGCGGAATACATAACGAGATTCGAGGACGACATTGTCAATATAAGGCGACATCTGACGAAATGCACTGAGGTTTTATTGCGACATAGTGCTAATCCAAATATATGCGGTCCAGTTGGGAACGATGCTGTTTCTGGAAACGCACTACATGCATTTATGAAATGCGCGTTTGCGCTAGGTCTTGACGAAAGAAGTATTGTTACATTTCGGTTGCTAATTCAAAATGGGGCCGATCCTAATAAATGCGCGGATGGGAACTTTCCAATCAATACCCTTTGTTGTGAGGTGCTACTGAGACATGTGGAGTTCGGCAAGATTCGCAAAAATGAGGAAAGTACTTTATTAGAACTTGGGAAAGAAATAACGCTCACATTGTTAGACAATATGACACCCGAGCTTATCAAAGAAGCAGTCAAAGTGGAATATGATGGAAAACCTACGACTGAACTTCAAAGGAAAGTTTTCAAAATGATGAAACATGAGATGAACAAGAGTGTGGCAGATGTATGGAGCTTGAAACGTTTGTGTAGGATCACAATCCTGCAGCGCTGTGACAGAAAGGCGACGTCTGTGGTGAAACTACCCGTACCCACATTGATGAAAAAGTTCATTAATAGTATTAAGTGAAAACAAAGATCGTGAACTGTATTATGTAAACATAATGTACACTAATGAGGTTGAGTATAAATAATGTACATTAAAAGATTGGAGTAAAACGTCTGTACAATACTGATGAGCTAGAATAAGGCAAAAAAAATAAAATAGGGTAGGTTGGAGTGAATAACATATTTTATTTCATCGAGAAGTGAGATGATACAACTGAAAGTTTCTCTGTGATGTTGTCAACCTCGATATAACACTGCACCAGTTAAGTTACAAATAATGGGACACTTTAAACCATAAGACTTTGTTTTACATGCATTTTACTAATTAATTTAATAGTTAATTAGCATTGCATTGTTCACCTGAAAGGAAAACGTTAAACTCAGAATGTATCATAGGACCTTCCAGGCAAATCATAATATTTTCCACTTTTGCTGTGTAATTTGGTTATAATTTGCATATACCACCAGTCCCCAGTGGATTACAGAAAATGTAGAATGGTGTTATGTTTCACTTCCATGATGTAAGCTATGTGATAAATCATTGTTCAGAACAAATTAAAAAAAAAAAAGTTTTGCATAAAAGGTTTTGGGGTCAGCCCCTTAAAAATAGGGTCGGTCGGGCCACCGGAAACACAGGTACTTTTTTTATTTGACCTAATATACAGTATTGGTATGGAGTAAAATTTCTATACAATAATGTACACTAATGATGATGAGCTAGAATAATGCATAATGGCATCAGGGGTAAACGAATGTTTAGTAATGTTATTTTAGTAAAACAAATGATCTCTGTACCTATTATGTTTACATGAAGACAGTCACTTTATTATTTCATTGTTCAATATACTATTATATTATATATTCTGTGATGAATTCTAGAAATTTCCCAGTTTGAGAAAATCTATAACATACATCTCTTCCTCTACTGTGCTATCTCGCCTAGTGCGCAAGATAGCACAGTAGCCAAATGTTATGAACTAAACGATAGACGTCACGATATTACGTCACGAACTGACGTCATGATATTACTCCGCGCTGTCGCCAAAGGAGTGACAGAAGAAGGAATACTTGTGTCAAAAGACGATTGGAAAGAAATTCATCACAGAATATATATTATATAGTTTAATTAACATTTTGTCGTGATACGGAAAATAATTCAATCGTGAGAAATATTCTTGCGATGTAGAAACTCGTGCGAAAACGCAGGGGCGGATCCAGGATTTCAGCTTAGGGGGGGCGTAAGATTTTGGTAAATTTTCGGGTCCGTTTCTAGCCTCATAAAACGGTTGCGGTAGTGCATTGATAGGGTAAAAAAAGTCCGTTTAAAAATAAAAGGAATTATCAATGTGTTAATTAAACCACTCATTAGCCATTATGCGTCGAGCGAGCGAAGCGAGCGAAAAAAAATTGTTATACTGAGGGCGTGCATCGAAATTGTTTGATATTTTATCTACAGTAACATGGACATACATGTATGAATAAAAAAAGTCCGTTTTCAAATAAAAGGATTTAACAATGTGTTAATTAAACCACTCATTAGCCATTATGCGTCGAGCGAGCGAAAAAAAAAATTATACTGAGGGCGTGCATCGAAATGTTTGATATTTTATCTACAGTAACATGGACATACATGTATGAATAACAAAAAAAGTCCGTTTTCAAATAAAAGGATTTAACAATGTGTTAATTAAACCACTCATTAGTCATTATGCGTAGAGCGAGCGAAGCGAGCGAGATTTTTTTTTATACTGAGGGCGTGCATCGAAATTGTTTGATATTTTATCTACAGTAACATGAACATACATGTATGAATAAAAAAGTCCGTTTTAAAATAAAAGGTTTTAACAATTTGTTAATTAAACCACTCATTAGCCATACTGCGTCAAGCGAGCGAAGCGATCGAAAAAAAAAAATACTGAGGGCGTGCATCGAAATTGTTTGATATTTTATCTACAGTAACATGGACATGTATGAATAAAAAAAGTCCGTTTTCAAATAAAAGGATTTAACAATGTGTTAATTAAACCACTCATTAGTCATTATGCGTAGAGCGACCCCCCCCCCCCCCCCCCCCCCCCCCCCAATGTTAATTAAACTCTATTTATTTTATGATATGCAATGAAAGACTGTATTTTATCAGTGAAATAAAAATGTTATTCCACACTGTGGAATATAGAGTTTTATTTCACAGAAGCTGTCGGGACTACTTTTGTTGTTCTACCATAGTTTCCCTAAAAATATGTTTGTAAAATCATAAAATAAAAAGAAGATTTGTTGTTTTGTCGTGAATAACATATTTTATTTCATCTCAAAGTGAGAAAACTTTTATAGTTTCACTCATGCGTCGCATTCGTGAAAATATAAAGTTTTCTCACTTCTCGATGAATTAAATCTGTTATTCCCTCCAAAACAACAAATATCCTCTATTTCATAGCTATTGAAATGTACAAGGAATTTGAAGACTGTTATTCGATGTTGGATATAATGTACAGGCTATTCATGCATTCTTTATAAAAGCACACATCAAGCTTAAATCAGTGATATTGATCAGATGGACAAAGTCAAATAAAATCATCATAACAAAAGAGCTTAGAATATAAATACTGTGATATTATCTTGACTTAATACAGTAGAGTGAAATAATAATAATATAAAAAGGACAAGGAAACTATACCTTCCATATAATACTTCAAACTGAACGTTTAAGGGACACATGGCAATATTGAAGTTTTTATATTAAATAACATAATGCGTCTCATTTTCTGTTCTTATTCTACCAAATTTAAATGTTATTGATGCAATATTATCAACAGTTATTAACTTTCAAAAACGTGTTGGCTTATACTTTTGCTATAATTAATGTTAATGAGTGTACAGATGCATTTTATGTAGAAAAACTAACGGGACGCCGCTAGTTCTTATAAAACTAATATTGCCATGTGTACCTTTAACAGTACTATATAAATATCACATCCCATGGAGGGTGATAGAACATATTGTCAACCCGAGATTGGTAATGTCCACCGAGGCTTTAGCCGAGGTGGACATTACCACATCGAGGGTTGACAATATGTTCTATCACCCTCCATGGGATGTGATATTTATTTTATTATACCAAACATCAAAATTCATTTAATCAGCAATTATTTTTTATTAACAACAATAAAGAACTTGAAACAAATTTTCAAGATTTAATGTTTCATGCCATGAAACATTACCATGAAACATTACCAATTGTTGACTGATCGGTAATGCACGAGATAATGATCGGTATGCACGAGATAATGTTTCATGCCATGAAACATTACCATGAAACATTACCAATTGTTGACTGATCGGGAATGGGGAAATTACATAGAGAATTTTGAGTGAGGTATAATAAATGTTAATATGTTTGTCTTGTTAATTTAAACAAAAAAACGTTTATGACTATTAAATAAGATAAATAATGAATAATAGATATGAGTAATGCTTTTGTTTTCCAGCACTCACGCTGTTGAGAATAGCTGCACGAGGTATTTAAAAATAGGAATAGGTCAACTCTTTATGGGGGCACATGGCAATTTTGATTTGTTAAAAACTCGCGGTGTCCCGTTAGTTTTTCTACATCAATTGCATTTGTTATTAATATTCATTTTTAATTATTAATATTAATTATAAAACGAAAGAAAGTTGAAAACTCAAAATTGTATTAAGTATATGCAAGCAGAGTTATTAAAGTCAAAATGAGACTGGATTAATAAACCGAGACGCTAATTGTAGTGTTTGAGAAAGACTTCAATATTGCCATGTGTCCCTTTAATGTATGACCAAAATGCTGAAACACGTGTGTTTGTTCCCCTCATAATTGGGTTGTGATAACATCTTGGATGTATCAGATAACCCTAACCCTAGAATTACAAACAGATACGACATTGAATCTGATGTACATAGCATTTAAATAATTAATAATGACAGCAGTTCACCAGAAAATCCAAAAATGTGCATGTATTATACGTGCATGTATTACACTAGGAAATATGAAGAATATCAGTAAAAAATAAATTGTTGTTTGGATACACTGGTGGATTTAAAATCCTAATTATTGTCTCTTTAAACACATCTTTCACCTTTAAAGACATCTTTCACCTTTAAAGACATCTTTCACCTTTAAAGCACACATGTCTATTAAAAAATTGACACTATCAGAGTTTAGTGTTGGTGGTTACGAGTACACCTCATTATCAGTGTTTAGTGGTGAAGAGTGCACCTCATGGTGATTGTTTAAAGTTGGTGGTGCACCTTATTTAAGTGTTTAAATATGTTTGGTGGTGACGAGTTCACCTTATGATGATTGTCACTAATACTAGTGGTAACAAGTGGTAACAAGTGGTAACAAGTGGTAACAAGTGCACCTCATTATCAGTGAGTTTAGTGGTGACTTCATGATGATTATTAAGTGAGTGCACCTCATGGTGAGTGTTTAGTAGTGATGAGTGCTACTCATCGTTAGTGGTGGTGACGAGTGCACCTCATGGTGTTTTCAATTCATGAGGAGTGTTTGGTGGTGACAATTGCACATCATGATGAGTGTTTGCAGTTCATGAGGAGTGTTAAGTGGTGATGAGTGCACATCATGGTGAGTGTTAAGTGGTGACTAGTGCACCTCATGATGAGTTTCAAGTGGTGATGAGGGCTGGCGTGGCGCAGTCGGTAGCGCGGCGGATTTGTAACCGGAGGTCCCGGGTTCAATCCTCCGTGGTGCCACTGAGTTCCGTCGGTGAGTTCTTGGGCAGACACTTTCCCTTAGCCTCGTCCGTCGGATGGGGACGTAAACCGGGCGGTCCCGTGTATCGGTCTATCCTCCGAGCACGTTAAAGAACCATAGGAATCTATTCGATAATAAGAGTAGGGCACGGTTCCCGGATTCCTATGTATCCCTTCCCCTCTCTCTGGGGCGGCTCTAAATAACCTATACTGTGTTGATGAGCCATTAAACAACATTCAATTCAATTCAAGTGGTGATGAATGCACCTAATGGTGATTGGTGGTGAGCGCACATTTTGGTGATTGTTAAGTAGTTAAGTAGTGATATGTGCATCTCATGGCATGTGTTCAGTGGTGAAAAAAAATCGGAATGCACATCGTTGTGAGTGTTAAGTGGTTTAGTCGTGATGAGTGCTCCTCACCATGAGTGTTCCGTGGTGATGAGTGCACATGATGAGTGTTTGGTGGTGACTGCAATTCATGAGGAGTATTAAGTAGTGATGAGTTCACATCATGGTGATTATTAAGTGGTGACGAGTTCACATCATGGTGATTGTTAAGTGGTGACGAGTTCACATCATGGTGGGTGTTAAGTGGTGACGAGTTCACATCATGGTGATTATTAAGTGGTGACGAGTTCACATCATGGTGATTGTTAAGTGGTGACGAGTTCACATCATGGTGATTGTTAAGTGGTGACGAGTTCACATCATGGTGATTGTTAAGTGGTGAAGTGTGCACATCATGGTGGGTGTTAAGTGGTGACGAGTTCACATCATGGTGATTGTTAAGTGGTGACGAGTTCACATCATGGTGATTGTTAAGTGGTGACGAGTTCACATCATGGTGATTATTAAGTGGTGACGAGTTCACATCATGGTGATTGTTAAGTGGTGACGAGTTCACATCATGGTGATTATTAAGTGGTGACGAGTTCACATCATGGTGATTGTTAAGTGGTGACGAGTTCACATCATGGTGATTGTTAAGTGGTGAAGTGTGCACATCATGGTGGGTGTTAAGTGGTGACGAGTTCACATCATGGTGATTGTTAAGTGGTGACTAGTTCACATCATGGTGATTGTTAAGTGGTGATGAGTGCCTCCATTGTGAGTGGTAAGTGGTGAAGAGTGCACATCATGGTGGGTGTTAAGTGGTGACGAGTGCACCTCATGGTGATTGTTAAGTGGTGACGAGTTCACATCATGGTGATTGTTAAGTGGTGATGAGTGCCTCCATTGTGAGTGGTAAGTGGTGAAGAGTGCACATCATGGTGGGTGTTAAGTGGTGACGAGTGCACCTCATGGTGATTGTTAAGTGGTGACGAGTTCACATCATGGTGATTGTTAAGTGGTGATGAGTGCCTCCATTGTGAGTGGTAAGTGGTGAAGAGTGCACATCATGATGAGTGCTTTGTGGTGACGAGTGCATCTCATGGTGAGTGTTAATTTGTTAAATGTTGACGAATGCACATCATGATGAGTGGTAAGTGGTGATGAGTGCACCTCATAGTGAGTGTTAAGTGGTGATGAGTGCACCACATGATGATTGTTAAGTGGAGACTTGTGCACCGCATGAAGAGTTTTAAGTGGGAAGTGGTAAGTGATGATGAGTGCAGCTATTGGTAATAGGCCATGAACCATACAATTTGTTGTTACCATCTAAAGGGACACATTCTTACTAGTACCATATTATTGAGTACCTTGTAGAGAAACAAAAAATCCATGATAGCAGTGTCAGCTGAATCCTGTTATTAGTGTTATCTCCCTCTTTTATATAAAAATCAAGTTTCTTAAAAAAAATCGTTTTCGCTAAAACTACAAAAGCTACATATCTAATATCTTGCATGTATCATAAATTTAGGGTCCTCTACCAAGTATTTATAAAATGGTGACCCCGGGGTCAAATATGGCCAAGCCCCGGGGTAACAGTTTTACATAGAGCTATGTAGGAACTCTTTAACAAATATTCTTCTCTAAACCGGTAAGAGCTAGAGTGTTCATATTATACATGTAGCATAAGCATACAGTTCACTAGCATGTTTGTTAAAATGTTGACCCTGGGGTCATACCCAGTGGTCATATTTCTAAATAGAGTCATATAGAAACACCGTTAAAAACTCTTTAAAAAACAAGAGCCAGAGGTCGTCTACTTATTTTGTATGTAGTATTAGCTTATGGTTCTCTACCAACTGTGTTCAAATCGTGACCCTGTGGTCAGATATGGCCCGGTCCTTGGATCACGGTTTTACAAAGAGTTAGGAAAGTCCATAAATAGTCTTCTCTTAAAGAAACTAACCCGCCTAATAACTGCAAAATTACACTTCAAACCCGGGTATCAAAACTCTGTCCTGGTGTTCAGGTCATATAATAATTATAAATATATATGTGACGATTCAAAGTAAAGTTTTTTTCACGGGTTCTAAAAATGTTTGAATCAGCCTGTTGCGTCAAGTGAATTATTAGTTGGTAACTCTTAATTCGAGGCTCCTGTTTCGGGGTTTGGCCTGGCTGTCTAAATCCGGTTATATTGTGTCTATAGAGTTTGGGTTCTCAAAATATGTAAGTTGTATATGTACTTTGTCGTCAGTAAGTTTAGAAACGGTTTATATATGATGTAAAATGGGCCTGCTGTTGGCGGGATAATTTCTTTAAACTACAAAAGCTAGAAGTCTAATTACTGTGCACGTAGCATAAGAATTGAATTCAATTGAATGTTGTTTAACGGCTCATCAACACAGTATAGGTTATTTAGAGCCGCCCCAGAGAGAGGGGAAGGATACATAGGAATCCGGGAACCTGCCCTACTCTTATTATCGAATAGATTCCTATGGTTCTTTAACGTGCTTTGGGGATAGACCGATACACGGGACCGCCCGGTTTACGTCCCCATCCGACGGACGGGGCTAAGGGAAAGTATAAGAGTATCGATCTCTACCAATTTTGTTAAAATTGTGATCCTATGGTCAAATTTCGCCCGGTCCTGGGGTCAACTATAACGGAAAATTACACTACAAAACCGTTTATCAAAACTCTGTCCAGGTGTTCAGCTCAGATAATAATGCATATGTTAGACGCTCCATTTTTGGGGTTTTAGCTGTTAATATTGTATCGATAGAGTTTTGATTCTCAAAATATGTAAGTTGTATATATACTTCGTCGTCAGTAGGTTTAGAAACGGTGTACATATGATGTAAAATGTAGCTGTGTCGGCGGGATAGCTACTTTTAGTGGAGTATCACCTGAATGTCTGACATAGCTTTCAGAGTATAACTGGTAACTGGTGAGTTCGTCCATGTAATGTACTGCCTGAATATAGCATTAACAGCTAAGGACATACTTAGTTCCTCCAGTGTCATAATGACATGTGCAGTAGCAGCAATATATATGTGGCTTCTTTAATTGGTCTGCAGATCCCTTTGGAGGGGTAGGCATAGGGGTAGAATCCCCCTAAATTCATGTTCATTTTATCATTTTTTGTTCATGTTCATTAAAGGTCTTCATCATGATCCCTGCATTGTTTCAGGTGCTATCTCGCTCGTATCAAAAGAGCAGTGGCAGAAAAACAATAAACGTGGCTCCAGCGTAAATGGAGTTTCTACGATAGAATTTGCAGCAACTCTGCAGTTCAGGGTGAGAAGGTTCTTGGCCCATTTTGCAATAGCAAATGTGAGGAACTAGCAACTCCTTGTGCAGGCACGTAGCTATCTGTACGCGAAGTACGCAGTTGCGTACAAAAAAGTCCAAAAATAAAAATAAGAGCGTGGGGGGGGGGGGGGGGGGGGGGGGGGGGCTCTTCCATGCAAAAAAAGTTGTGATAGAATGAATGAATGGTGTTTTACTGCACGTCGATACATAAATAGGTCATACTGTGCGCAAAAAACCGACGAAAGATGAAGAAATTAAGTAGTAATTAAAAATTAATGTAAATATATAAAGATAAAACTATTAAATAATAAGGGATGATATGGTAGCAATATAAACTATATATATAAATCAACAAATGCCCGTCAACGGGCATATAAACAGGTAAATATATATATAAGAACACATTATAATCTATAGTATCAATTGACTCTTTCATAGTATTAACAAAGTCCACACATTCCAACAAGATCTTTTTGACCGTTAACTGTGCAAAGCAGGGTATACATTCTGGTAATTGCTCAGCTTAATTGTAATAAATATGAATGAGTATGACGTGTATGCCCTATCCTGCACCGGGCTAGGACAACTTCCCTCTCGACGAATAGGTCTACTAGAAGAACGCCATTATCCGAGTAACGGTTTAATTGAATGGAGTTTATTGTCAACTGACAAATCCCAAGCGGCTTTTCCAAGAGTTACGAATATATGTGTTAATACAACTTTTAAAATCAGTATAAGGCAACATGGCATTAGATATATGTAAACCATGCTGCTTTAGCAAACACTATCAGCTCTATCATTACCACGTATTCCTACATGCTTGGTAGCCAGCAGAAAATAATAACATTATCAACTATAAGAGAATTGTACTTTTTCTAAAGTTGAAGCACAACTGGGTTATCATGTTTCATATCACCTAGTGCTTGAAGAGATGAAAGGGAATCAGAAAATATGACAAAATGGTCATCATCAGATTCCTGAATATAATTTAAGGCAAGTTCAATTCAGGCAGGCGGCTGTTTATGCTGTGTTTGTGAACAACGACCTTATCTTCATCTTTAGAGCTATCTGTGTATATATGTTGAAAGTTACTGTATTTTGATTTAATTTCATTCAATTTGCTTTGAAAGACAGTAGGGTCTGTACTGGATTTGTTACTATTAAAAATAATTGTTAGTGTTTCCAAAGTCCACGGTGGAATTTGTGGTACTTTGTACTGGACAATTAAATTTAGGTCGATTTCAGTGATCTTTATTTTGGTTTAATACGAAGACCAAATGATCGAACGGTCTTCGGTTTTCGATCAAAAAGAGGTTCACGACTAGGATTAAACACATTATCGAAAGTTGGGTTTGAAGGGTTATATTTTAATTTAATGGCACCGTCTATGAGATAGTGATGGTTCATTAGCTTCAACATATAGACTTTCGGCTGGTGGTGTATGAAAGGCACCTAAGGCGAGTCGTAATCCTTGATTACGTATATTATGTATAGGATCGAGCATCTGCAAGTTTGACTTGCGAGTCGATCCATATACTATTGAGCCGTAGTCCAGCTTGGATCTGATAAGAGCTCTATAAAGTTGCAAAAGGAATTTACGATCCGCTCCCCAATTAGTGTTTGCAACATTTTAAAGTAAATTAAGAGCTTTAAGGCACTTGACTTGACCTTCAAGTATTTAAGGTGTGGTATAAACTTTAATTTACGGTCGAAAATAAGACCAAGGAATTTTGTCTCATCCACTACTGGTATTGATGACCCATCCAGTGTTAGATAATGTTTACGTAGTTGACAGAAGTGCATACAATTAGTTTTAGATTTAGAAAATTTAAAACCATTTTCACCCGACCGGCTCAGAAGTTTATTCAGACATTGTTGAAGTTGTCTCTCAATAGTGTTCATGTTTTTTGCACGATAACATATAACAAAGTCGTAAACATATAGAGAGCAATCCACACCATGATTGATACTGTTAATTTTTATCAAAAAGGGTGACAGAGAGTATGCTGCCCTGTGGCACACCCATCTCCTGTTCATGAATGTCAGAGAGGGTTGAACCCATTCGGACACGAAATTGTCTATCATCTAAGAAATTCTCTATAAAAAATGGTAGTCGGCCTCTAAGACCAAGGTCATTAAGATCATTCACGATACCGTACTTCCGTGAAGTATCATAAGCTTTGTCCAAGTCAAAATATACAGTTGTGATAGAAATTAAACTAAGTCTAATCGAATTACGAAATTCTCTCTGAAAGAAACTATATATGTGTGTGTGCATGTTCAAGTATGCTAATCTAATGTTTTCTATAACTATCAAACAATGTATCTACTTGTATTAATTGCATAAATAATTTAAATTTGCGCTTTTAAAAAATAAGATCGAATATCAAGTCGCGCGTTCTTTGCGCATTTTTAAAATCTGTCAAGTTTAAAAATCACAGTATTTTTGTATTAAAAAAGTTTTGGAAGGCCTGAATGTGTTGACAAGACTGTCCAAGGTCATTTTCAGGGGCGGATCCAGGATTTCAGCTTAGGGGGGTGCGTAAGATTTTGGTCAATTTTCGGGTCCGTTTCTAGCCTCATAAAACGGTTGCAGTTAGTGCATTGATAGGGTAAAAAAAGTCCGTTTTCAAATTAAAGGATTTAACAATGTGTTAATTAAACCACTCATTAGCCATTATGCGTCGGAATTTTTTTATACTGAGGGCGATCATCGAAATTGTTTTATATTATATCTACAGTAACATGGACATTTATCTACAGTAACATGGACATACATGTATGCTCCGGAATTTTTAGGGGGCGCGCGTGCCTGGATCCGCTAGTGATTTTAAATTTGCTATTGAACACATGACGAAGAGTCATATTCTAAATAAAGTTATGACATTTTGGCGCGGAAATGTGAATCACTGTCAATCCAAAGCTTATGTATTACCGTCTGTGAAGCGGAACCCAACTGGGAACCAGTTTAAACAAATGAAAGCGTCTTTTCGACATTGCTCCGTTAAAAAATACAGGAAGTTCTTAATATTGACAGTTTATTGTAATTTAACAACAAATAAACAGTAAACGGTTATGACATTGGTTAATAGAACATTAATATAACAAACAGAGGTATGTATATTTATATATGAGGTAGTTTTCTTTCTCTCTGTAAATCACTGAAATGTTCTCATCATACGCAGTTTTCAGTGGGTTGTTGATATCTATACTGAAAGGAAAAAGAAACGCAGGGTGCGTATTTCCGCTATATATTGCATATACTGCACACTTAATTCCATATATATTCCAAGGAAATCCCAAGATGTTTTGTAAAAAAAAAAAGTGCAGTTAGTTAGAGAAAGGACACAACTGTGATGTTGTAGACATTTTAATCACAGTACACGTTGTAACAAGAAATTCATAAATGCTGAAGTTCCTCTTTGAAAAATTAAGCCAGTTCAGTACTGTATTTCACGTTAAGTGATTGCAACATTTAAAGCCTAAGTTTGCTCACCTGCTTGAGCCAAATGCGCATTCTGACGATAATGAAACTTTACAGGGGTAACCATTGGTGTGTTCAGTGCTGTTTAAACCTTCTTTCTAAAAGGACATGGCTAATGTCGCCCTGTACCATTCGATTAGCAGTAGCATATTAAACATACAATATATAGCGGAAATACGCACCCTGCGTTTCTTTTTCCTTTCAGTATATCTATCTTCCAATAAGTCACCACTATACACGACAGAAAATTCAAACTCACTGTGCTTGACGTTTGAGTTACGAATATTCAAAATTAACTAATTCAGAGTCAGATCATTACACATCTGTTGCAATTGGAGTGGTGGTATTATGGATTTAAGCATATTAGTATTTATTATATACATCCTCAGGAATACATGAAATACACTGAGCATTCTATCGAATTTTTACCTCTCCCTACTCTGATAACATCACACAGTAACTGTCATTCTGGGCATAATCTAATCCAAGCCTCGATCGCTGACCCTAAAAGCCTGTGTTTTTGTGTGTGTGACACAGCCAGATGAAATATCAAACTTGTAGAAAGTCCTGGTAAGGTCAGAGAAGGCTCGGTTCTGTTTCTCTGCAGTGAACATAATAGAATAGAATAGAATAGACTAAAGGTGTCCAAGTGTACCATCATGGGTGTCCGAATGTACCGGTACGTGAACAACTGAACCAGAGATGTGATGGCAGAAGCATACAGACAGTTTAATAAGTTTTGAATGGAAAGATTAAGCCAGTTCTCATTTGAAAACGATCTGCATATGGCACTTCATTATGCAGTTATTTCATAAAGCTTCCCGCGCACTGATGTGAGTCAAAACAAACACCTGACTAGGAAGGTGTCCAAAGATACTGGATGTTCACCCTAGTATTATATTATCTTCCTTGACGTTCAAACATACCGGTAATAGCATTAATGAGACCATTTTCTTAACTTTCTTATGGATCTAATCTTTCCTTTTCTCTCTTTTTCTGTGTATGGAGTAATTAACAGTTATTTTGATATTTTTATCTTCTTAACAGATTTTAGCATAAAATGTTCATGGTATGAAAACACACTGCATCGGTACAACAACTCGCATAATGAAGTGTTTCGAAAAAGGGAGTGTCTCGCTGAGATTTACAAAATGAGATTTTTTATGAGACCTAACTCCAAACTGGTAATTATTTGTCAATAATTAAGGCTGGGTCATTAATCACCTTCAGTTCCTTTAACAATATTCATGACTGAAGTACCCATCAGCGGAGTTTAAAATTTCATAATTTTGTGGCTTGAGCGGGTATGATATATCTCGATAGTAAAGTGTTGCGAATAAGGAACGTGGTAGAGTCTACCTTTCACCAAAAGTGAGGAAAAAGACACACTGGTCAATATCAAATATACTAGACTTTTCTTTGTTACTTTCAGGACTGGGCATCAGTTTGAAGGTTCAAGAATGGCACTGTTTGCAGGTTGTGAGGTGGTCCTTGATTTGACAAACAGTGTGAGGTTCAAAGAAAAAACACTCCTGAGGAAATGTATCACATCAAATGGAGGGGTTGTGTCATTTATTGTCACAAAGAAGGTATAAACCTTTATGGATTTATTTGTCTTGCATACCAGATAAGGCTAATCCACGTTTTTTATAGGTAAAGATAAAAGTCACGCGTACACCAACATCCAATATGCAGGAAACCCACAGTATAAGTGTTTTAATCGGAACAACGGCAGAGCTTCGGTTCCGATAAAACACAAACCTCGGGTTGGAATTCCCTATTTTCACCGGATACCCATGAAAGATTATATTCTCTAGGCCAAAAAGAAAAATAGATGTGTTTCCGGTTCCCGACTGACCCTATTTTTAAGGGGCCGACCCTAAAACTTTTTATGGCAAAATGAAAAAAAAAAGTCCTTCTTTCATGTAAACAATGCAACGCTAATAAACTAACTAATTAGTAAAATACATGTTAAACAATAGTCTTCTGTTTAAAATGTTCTATTATTTGTAACAGGAATGTGTAATTTAACTGGGACGTTCTTATGTCGAGGTAAACTGACAACATCACACAGAAACTTCCAGATTGTATCATCAACTTGTATGGGTTTTATGTGATAAAAAGAATCTCACAAAAATTTTCTAAAAAAAAAAAGCATACCAACCTACCCTATTTTTTTCAGAGCTTGCAATAGGAAACACACCTATTTTTCTTTTTGGCCTTATTATTTGTTATGAAATAAAGAAAGTAGTTAGTATAAACCATAATTATCTGCCCTTGATTGCTTTAATCACCTTCAAGTTCACCACCAGGTTTTAACTTGAACGTTAGTGTGGTAGATACGACAACTGATTTTGCCTCAGACGCTTTTGAGTATAAGTTGCTGCATTTTCACTGATCTTGGCTGATTTGACAGCTAGCAAAAGCATTACATACGGTAGTTATTGTTATTGAGTAATATAAGAATTAAATATAGATTTATGGTGTTTGATAATGTAATAATTTATATTTTTCTTTTACAATTCAGTATTCATAAAATGTAATAAGCCCATTAATTATTACTTATCTCGATTTTTCAAGATATTATCTTGAATTTTCAACATAACTTCAATTTTTAACATATTATCCCAAATTTTCAAGATGTTATCTTGAAAAACGAAAAAAAAAATGAATCATTGTGGCCTCCCGTAATATGTTACATGATAACTAAGGGATTATAAACTACATCTCGATCTCATGTGACCTTCATGAGCATATGATTCAAGTTTACAAAGCTATCCCCGTGTGGTTCCAGAGCAAAGAAGTTTACAAAGCTATCCCCGTGTGGTTCCAGGGTAGAACCTCCCAACTCCCCCCTCCCCTCCGCCCCCCACTAAATTCATGTTCATTTTATCATTTTTTGTTCATGCTCATTAAAGGTCTTCATCATGATCCCTGCATTGTTTCAGGTGCCATCTCGCTCAAATCACTAGAGCAGTGGCAGAAAAACAATAAACGTGGCTCCAGCTTAAATGGAGTGTCTAGAATAGAATTTGCAGCAACTCTGCAGTTCTGCAGGTGAGAAGGTTCTAGGCCCATTCTCCATATTTTATCTCGATGTACATGGAGGATGAGCCTGGCATGATCATGGCTGTTAGGGGCCATATAACCTTTCATGTGTTGGTCCACAAACCCCAATTCAATTAAACTGTCCAAAAGGAAATAAAAGAGTTGAACAGCAAGGTCATAAGGAAAAGAAATCCTTCTCTAAGGTCTAAATTAAAATATTGTTTGTTTGTCCTTTACAAACATATCCAGCTGTTTTGCTCATACCCAAAACTTTTTGTTCAGTGCTCCAGATAAGTTGCCCAGTCATAATCAAAGAATATGCATTAGTAATTGTAAATACGTAATGTAATTTTTTTTCCATGCGTACAATGCGCATTGTGCTGAAAGCTTATCTGGAACACTGTTATTGAGTTTTAAATTTGATGTATTTGTTTTTAAATGACAAAAGATCAAACAAGATGATGACTAGAACTGAACCAACTATTATTTATTTTAACTTGAAATTAAATTACAGGTGATTGCTAACCAATATAATCAATTAATGACCTAATACATCAAATCCACCACTGCGGGTTTGAATCCCACTGGGAGCTCGACTTGTAAGTGAGGAAGTGTCGATTCTTACGGATGGCGGGAAGTGTACAATACTGGTTCTACTCAGGGAAAGTGGGTGGTCTGCCTTCACCACAAAAAATTGACTCATATATAACCTTACATGTGTTGAAAATGACGTAAAACACAATACAAACACCATACAAAATAATATACCTTCCTAGCTACCTATCCAGGTCTAAAATGCTGGGTCGGTAAAGGGCAAGCAATGTTTTAGCTTAGTCCTAATACTGTTTTGCAAATTGCAATGGTGCTTGGTCAATCACATCCAACTGACAGTTATTATGTCTTCCCCACTTTGTGGAGTGGAGACATATTGTTATTATGCCGTCTGTCATCTGTATGTCACAATCTTTGTCCAGACTATTTCTCCTGAAACCCTCGCCAGATTTCAATGAAACTTAGCAGGGATAATCAGTACCAAGCCTAGTTATGCATATCTTCATGGTGTTCTGGTTGAATGATTTTTGGCAGAGTTATTGCCCTTTAAAGGTCTTTGTCCAGGCTAGTTCTTCTGAACATCTGGCCGGATTTCGACGTAATTTGCAGGGATAATCCGTGCCAAGCCTAATTTGCGCATTTCATTGTCGTGTTCTGGTCGAATGGTTTTTGGCAGAGTTATTTAAAGGTTTTATTACACAAACATTGTCCGGACTAGTTCTCCTGAACTCAAGGACACGAAGCAGGGATGATCTGTTCTTATACTAGTTGCACATATTGTTGTCATGTTCCGCTTGAATGATTTTTGTTGCAATTACGGCCCCTTGTACACAAACTTTGTCCCTGAGACTAGTTCTCCTGAACCCCTTGCCTGATTTCTATGAAACTGTGTAGGGAATACCTGAGTATCACACATATCGTTGCCGTGTTCTGGTTGAATGATATTTGGCTGAGTTATGGCCCCTTATGCAGGGTTAGACATTAAGTTTTTTACCAAAAGGGCCACAGGGCCCTTAACTTTAGAATCAAAGAGCCCTTCCCAATTTTTAAGGGACCGACACTTTTTGGTATTACATGTATACAATGATGAACAATGCTTATTCAGTTCAAGGTTAAAAATAATATCTACTACTCATGCTAATCAACTGTGTGTATTAGCGTTTATTTATCCTCGCTGTATTGCACTAAGCATTTTAGCGAGCAGACCTCGGTTTAAAGTCTCATCCGAAGGACTGGTAAGGTAGGAAATACTTTTTATGAAATATTTCGATAATTAACCCAAATTCGGTCCTGGCTGGGATTGAACGCACGATCCCTGGGTTACTAAGCCGTGATGCTAACCATTACACCACGGCGCTACCTTTGCTAATCAACTACAACTGTGTTCCCAATTTATACCGTCATATTACTGAATTGCTCTGTATTACTGTATAGTTAGATACCCACAATACTCTATACAGGTCATAACTGAATTCCCATCTTTCACATTTGAATATTTGAGCCCAAGGAAATTTACTTTGGGGCTTGGACTTGGGTTAAATTGAATTTTCCCGCATCATGAACTGAGGATATGTGTCTGTTGAGATCCCTGGACTATCCCGTTCTATTTAACTTGTAACCTAATCAGTTAACAAGCGTTTCCATGGTCGAGGGTTAACGACGTTGCATTGTAAAAATTCTCGTCTCTCACCGCTTTGGGTTCGAATCCCACTGGGAGCTGGACTTTTCAGTTATGAAGTGTCGATTCTTACGGATGGTGGGAGGTGTACAGTACTGGCTCTACCCTGGCAGGAAAAGTGGGTGGTCTGCCTCCATCACAAAAAATCGACCTTCATATATAACCTTACAGTGTTGAAAAGTTCTGACGTAAAACACAATACAAAACAAACAAGTACTCGGTTAACAGTTATTAATAAATGAAACATGTTCCAGTAAGAGAACAAGCAATGCACACGGGTTGATGGAAAAATGTAGATTTGTGCCGCAGTTTTGAAGATTAATTTGATATTCGCGTATTTTTACCATTTCTTCCTTTGTTCACCCCAAAATTTCAGGGGGCCAATAGGGCTCGTAGCTTACAGATTTAAAGGGCCCAAAATGAAAACTATGGGCCTCGGGTACCCGGGCCCCCTTTAGTGTCGAACCCTGTTATACTGAAACTTTGTCCGGACTAGTTCTCCTAAACCTCTGGCTGAGATTTTAATGAAACTTTGTAGGGATGCACAGTACCAAGCCTAGTTGCTTATACAGTCGTCGTGTTCCAGTCGAATGATTTTTTTTGCGCTTTCCCCAGTAGGGGAAACATCTGTTTTTACTAAAAACAACCTCAAGTTGAATATTATTCCTCTCAGCTATGATAAGAGCAATGTTAACAAGTAGAGCGTCTCAGGCCCTATTGGTTTATTAAAGGGACACTGTCCATAAGTAAGCAGATACTGAGCATGGCCCAATAACTGTCTGATCTTTATTCAGTGAAATGTATACATGAAAACATCAGATAGACCCAGAAAAGCCTGCAGTAATACATTCATGAGTTTGAAAAAAATAAGTTTTATTCATTATTTACATTTTCTGCTGATCACATGACATCCATTAGCGCATTAGCTTTTATAGCTTGTATCTCTTACATAATACAACTGCCCCAGTTAGCTCAGTCGGTAGCGAGCTCGACTATTGTGACGATCAACTATTATTACCAGCGAGTGTAATTATAGTGTGGGTTACAAGTTTATCCCCACAAAGCAGAACTTCTTTTTTTTACCGCTATTTAATCCTGTCAAACAATCTTGGTTTTATTTAGTAAATATTCAATAATGGTTGGTGTGTTATGTTTGTCGACTAATTATTTTGTGTTTTATAGGCTAAAAGTTACGGACATTGTCCCTTTAAGTTTTGTATGAAGGGTGGGTTGCTGTTTTTCGAATTGGGGAAACTCACCTAAAAAAGTCTTGAATATTTTTTAGAGTTTTGGAATGTTGAATAACACATATTTGGTAAAATTTGTATCAATATTTTCTTCTATGTAGAGTACCCATTTAGTTTGTAACGATGCAGAAAAGGCAGATATTTCTTACAAATGCAAGATGGCCGTCAAGTTTGGGATTCCTATAGTCTCTATGGATTTCATCAAGGCAAGTGTAGAGGCAGGGCGAATACAGAATACGGATGATTTCTTGATGGCCGGTACATCAAAGGCTGATGTGTTTAAGCAAGGAAAAATCACAGGTTTGACATAATTATATCTTAATTCCTAAAGAATGTGAAAGGAACATAAATTTATGCATTTAAATCACTTCACAGATTTATACTTGTATGTTGTGTTCACTGTTTTGATTACTTGTCTGATGTGAAAGATAAGGATTTATTAATTTTTAATTCACATTGAAAAAATTAAAGAATTTACCAAATTTGACAGTGGGAATTAGGCTGGCAAAACAGAGAGAAAATGCATGTTAAAATGTTATGGAAGGAATATGTTTTGTTACACTTGATTGCATTGGTTCATATGTTAAAAAACGACACATCTCCCATCTCATGAATGAATTTTTGATAGAGGGAGTCTACAAGACATTGGGCTATGGAGGGACTTACCTGTAGTGGAAGTCTACAAGACATTGGGCTATGGAGGGACTTATCTGTAGTGGAAGGGGCTATGGAGGGACTTATCTGTAGTGGAAGTCTACAAGACATTGGGCTATGGAGGGACTTATCTGTAGTGGAAGTCTTCAAGACATTGGGCAATGGAGGGACTTATCTGTAGTGGAAGTCTACAAGACATTGAGCTATGGAGGGACTTATCTGTAGTGGAAGTCTACAAGACATTGGGCTATGGAGGGACTTATCTGTAGAGAAAGTCTACAAGACATTGGGCTATAGAGGAAGTCTACAAGACATTGGGCTATGTAGGGACTAGCCCAATGTCTTGTAGACTTCCTCTACAGATCAGTCCCTCCATAGCTCATGTCTTGTAGACTTATTCTACATATCAGTCGCTCCATAGCCCAATGTTTTGCAGACTTCCTATACATATCAGTCCCTCCATAGCTCAATGTCTTGCAAACATCAGCTACAGATCATTTCCTTCATAACTCGGTATCTTGCAAACTTCTATTTCAGATCAGTCCCTCTATAACTCAGTATCTTGCAAACTTCCACTTTAGATCAGTCCCTCTGTAGCTCAGTAAATTGCAAACTTCCATTTCATATCAGTCCTCTATAACTCAGTATCTTGCAAACTTCCACTTTAGATCAGTCCCTCCATAGCTCAATATCTTGCAAACTTCCACTTCAGTTCAGGAGAGAGAGAAAAGGGATAGAGAGAAGAAGAAATAGTGTTATAGTATATGTTGGATTTTTTGTAATTGTTGATGGATTTCCCAGTCAGTAGAGCATTTTTGGTAAACCAATGTTGCAGAAACGAAGAAAAATGTATACCTGATCCAATCGCTGAGTGACATTTACGCACGGACCATCAAAGAGGTAAAAAAGAATCTGAAAAAAAAAGAGTGTGAAATTAGCTTCCAGCCGTGTATTTATATATACATATACTACAACACTATTTCTTCTTCTCTCTATCCCTCTTCTCTCTCTCCTGTAGGGGGCGCCTGAGGTTCAGTCCCACTATAACTCAATATCTTGCAAACTTCCACTTCAGATCAGCCCCTCCATAGCTCAGTGTCTTGCAGACATATTTTATACTTGCAGCCTCAAGGTTTCAGAAGAAAGACAAGAAAAAGGAAATGAAACAATTTGTAAATGTAAACAACTATAAGGTGTGGAAAGCAGAGGACAAGAATTGCCCGTTGTTTACACCAGATTACCAGGTGGCGAAGTTTGCTATGTTTAAGGGAGAGGTGCGTAATATTATATTGAAGATGGCTAAGAAAATAATATTTATTATATACCTATCAATAATTATATACATAGTACCTTCATTTTCTTACAGTGGAATACAATAACCTGTATCACCTCTAGAGGTTTTCTTCCTCAGTATGCTACTAAAAATAGATTCCGTATCACTATCCTACTTAAAATAGAACAGGGAAATTCCTAATAATGCTCGCATTTGCACCAATTTGCATGAGAACGTCAAGACGACGTTACGTCATACAAACAAAACAAGTATGTCACACCAATGAACTTTAACTTGTAAGCTGTAGCTACACCCCCAAAATATATTAAGATACGCCCATTTCCCTTCTACGCTTTATCAAAAAATAAGCCTTGAAACATTTAGAAGCCTTGTTTATTGCATACGTATGCAACAGAAATATAAATATTTATAATGTTTAATCATATGTAGGAGCAGTGTATTAGCCAGCCAACCGTGCAGCCGTCTTTTGCACGGCCGTTTTTTTTAAAATCGCGGCCAATATTTGTAGGAGTGGGTGGGGTAAAATATATGGGGTTTTTTTGTGGTTTTTTTTTGTTAAACAACACTCTCTTTTTTGTTAACAACTCTTACTGTCTCAATATTGGTATGTTTTGTATATATTTATAAAAGAAAGATGATCTAAAATGCACCTTTTTAACCTTTATCTGTGAAAATAAATTACCCCATAGACACTCACTTGTCGCGAATTGGCGCGTAACGCATGTTAGCAAATTGTTTTGCCCACCCTGTTCTCATATTTGCACACTGGTTCTTGAATTTCTGCCTAATACACTGTGTAGGAGTAATATAATAAAAGGATCATTACTAGAGTAACATGTTCTGGAAGTGTGTATCACCTCTGGTAGGTAAATGACAAATCAAGGATCACACTCGAGGAGATTCTTGATCTGTCATTTACCTATTCGAGGTGATGCAAAATTTCAGAACATGTTACTCTAGTAATGATCCTATTTTATTTGTATTTACTGTAGTTCCTGCATATTTAATGCCTGTGTCAATATGGACAGTTTTATTGAATTGTATGTACATACATCTGTAAGCATCGTAAGTCGTGAGACTAACATGAATTAACATTTATGATTTAACAGGTAAAAATGGCAGAGGTGCCAAGGTTTCCCCCGACCAAACATTTTCATAAACAATAATTAATCCTAAGGTTTCATGCTGCCCATTTTAATGCATGTACACATGTCATATGAAACTGAGGCACATTTTGATAGTTTGCATTTTATTTTTGATCGACGCAAATGACTTATTCAGATTTAAATTAATTTATGTTTTAAGAGAATGTTTTTGTTTTACAACAGGGAAAAGACAAGAGTAAAACAATTGGCAGCTTCACTGTGCTGGAGATACATGTAGATGACAGATTCAATCCGGGTAACTCTGACTCTAGCTACAAGTTTAGAGTTACCTCCCATTCTGGCATGCTTCAAGTTGTAGAAGTAAGTTAGTATATTGTCAACACAAATGTCTTGACTTAACAGTCAGGATCATTAAAAATATTCAGAAACTTTGTTTAATTTTTCAGCTTCTACCCTTTTTAGAGACTTTCAAGGCATGTCTGTGCCCTTTTGAAAATACTGTATTGGTATTTGGACTCCTAGTCAGACAGCAGTAAATACTGTATTGGTATTTGGACTCCTAGTCAGACAGCAGTAAATACTGTATTGGTATTTGGACTCCTAGTCAGACAGCAGTAAATACTGTATTGGTATTTGGACTCCTAGTCAGACAGCAGTAAATACTGTATTGGTATTTGGACTCCTAGTCAGACAGCAGTAAATACTGTATTGGTATTTGGACTCCTAGTCAGACAGCAGTAAATACAAGCCAACTTTGATTTCCCTAATTCATAATTTTGATAGAGCATCATCAAAAGTGACCGGAAATAAGACATACCTAATACATTCTGGTAGGTGATAAACTTGGTCTTTATCCTTGATGTTCAACCAAGTTTACTGTTAAAATTAAGGTATCTACAGTGTGATTCTTTTAAAACCCTGCATAGTTCATGCACATTCATGGAAACTGATTCAGTATATGTATCTTTCAAATCAAAACCTTGAAAATTGTCATCTTTTTACGCTGACAAAGATTTTTATTTTTCTATAGAGCCTAAGGATAAAAAACGAGTAACACAAATTTTATCACCTACTGAAAATATGATCAAATCTCAACATCTTATGAATTGGCGTTTCAAATATGTAGGGTAAAGTGGTCAACATCTCAGAGTTGTAAAACAACAAACAGATGCTGAAATTTAAACGAAAAACGTTTGTAAACTTTACAGTAGTTTAACTACGGTAGTTATCGCAGTGATGTTGGTCTGACAATGGAGTTAGGAATATTACTGACCCAGGACGGTTTGGGGCCACATAACCTTCTGGAATTGTGTATCGTCTTCCATTGGCGCTTATATTGTAGTGTAGAAGCCTTGCAAGAGATAGTGTGGAAGCATTTTGTGAGATAAGGCATATTATTTTAATTTCAGTTAACATGGTTTTAATGAAAATCAAAATTATAATCCATGCCTCCGATGACTTTGACTTTTGCCTAATTGATAATTTGAAGATACAGTGATTAATATTCTCGATGATACATTTTGGAGCATTGAGAAATACTTTTGATCATGCCTATTCTGTTGTTTAGTCAATCAGCATTCCCCTGTACCAAGCCCTGTTGTAGATTTTGTTTTGACACTTCAAATTCACTGTGTAAGATGGTAAAAGTGGAGCTGAAGTAGCTAGATGGTTGCTTATTTAATTAACCCCTTTAAGGGTGCCCTCTGGTGAATATCAGAACAGTAAGAATTTTTAATTTCCCTGTTTTTTATGAAGACTAACATATTACTAGTTAGTTTCTGGAAAAATAATGATGGGTCGGTGATATAACTTTTCGCAAAATTAATCTTTAGTAATACACTCTCACAGTGTGGTTTTAAATTCTGAATCAGCTGAAAATTGTGTATGGCAACTTATATGTGTGTAGTGTGGTTTGCAGAACAGGTATCGATTTTCCGTCTTTTTTAATGTAATAGTTCATACTTTAGGACGAAAAATTAAGAGTTGTGGTATTTTTATCACCATCTGAACAATTATTACATCCCTTGTCATTACCCCACCCAGTTTACTATAAATTGCATTTTTAAATTTGTGATAAATCAATTTTTCATGATAAAGGAACAGTTAACTTTTTGAGATATTTTGTCTACAATATATATAAGACCTGAGTTTTAGAATGAAAAAATAAAAATTTGGGGTCGGTGTGCATATAAGAAAGATATTCAATAAAAACTGAGAAAAAAATGTGCTTTTTTAGATTTCGACGAGCTCTGACATATAACGGCATAGGTCTGGAACAAATAATAGGAACAATACTTTGTATTGCTGTCTCTGTATATCCTAACACATGTCTTTGTAATAAAGTTTAAATTAAGTGAATATCTTAAACGGTTTTTGAGAAATACCATCTTTTGTACCCCTACCCCCCATTTTGGCTTATGTTAAAAATTGTCAATTTTGGGCACAAGATGTGAGGTAAAAAAAAAAATCTAAAAAATGTTCATTTTTTTTGCACTAAAATATCCCTATTGGGCATGAGTTTGTTACTGTATAATTATTTTTTCCAGTTTTATTATAATTTTTGAAATATAACAAATGTAAATTTCCGGAAGTGCAAAAATCCAAAACCTCAGCAGTGGTCACCCTTAAATGGTTCTTTGTCAGAAAATAATTTACTATACATTTCAGAGAGGTGGAAGCGGAACTTTAGAATACCGATTCTGTTTGACTGTAGATGAGGCCCTGGGTGTATATAGTCACCTCTACAAGGAACAAGACAAACAGGGTATGGTGGTAGTGCATGATGCCTTCTCCAGACATATTGGCTCAGATAAATTTAAACAGGTACATTAGTAAATTTCTTAGATTAGTATTATTTTGCATATGTCAATAAATGAAGAGTTTTTATGAATACTGTGCTAGGGTTTGTGGGTAGGAACCTGTGCAAGGGATTGTGGGTAGGAGGCTTGTGTTAGGGGTTGTGAGTAGCAACCCTGTGCTAAGGGATGTGGGTGGGAAACCTGTTCTAACGGTTGTCGGTAGGAAGCCTGTGCTAGGGGTTGTGGGTAGGAAGCCTGTGCTAAGGTTTGTGGGTAGGAAGCCTGTTATAAGGATTGTGGGTAGGATGTCTGTGCTAAGGTTGTGGGTAGGAAGCCTGTGCTGGGAGTTGTGGGTAGGAAGCCTGTGTTGGGTGTTGTGGGTAGGAAGCCTGTGCTAAGGGTTGTGGATAGGAAGCCTGTGCTAGGGGTTGTGGGTAGGAAGCCTGTGCTAGGGTTTGTGGGTAGGAAGGCTGTGCTAAGGGTTGTGGTAAGGATGCCTGTGCTAGGGGTTGTGGGTAGGAAACCTGTGCTAGGAGTTGTGGGTAGGAATCATGTGCTAGGGTTTGTGGGTAGGAAGGCTGTGCTAAGGGTTGTGGGTAGGAAGCCTCTGCTAGGGGTTGTGGGTAGGAAGCCTGTGGTAAGAAGCCTGTGCTAGGAGTTGTTGGTAGGAAGCCAGTGATATGTGTTGCGGGTAGGAAGCCTGTGCTAAGTTCTGTGGGTAGGAAGCATGTGCTAGAGATTATGAGTAGGAAGCCTTTGCAAGAGATTGGGGGTAGGATGTCTGTGCAAGAGAAAATGGATAAAAAACCTGTGCTAGGGGTTGTGAGTAGTATGCCTGTTCAAGCGAGCCATGGATAAACAACCTGTGCTAGGGGTTGTGAGTAGTATGCCTGTTCAAGCGAGCTATGGATAAACAACCTGTGCTAGGGGTTGTGAGTAGGATGCCTGTTCAAGCGAGCTATGGATAAACAACCTGTGCTAGGGGTTGTTAGTAGTATGCCTGTTCAAGCGAGCTATGGATAAACAACCTGTGCTAGGGGTTGTGAGTAGTATGCCTGTTCAAGCGAGCTATGGATAAACAACCTGTGCTAGGGGTTGTGAGTAGTATGCCTGTTCAAGCGAGCTATGGATAAACAACCTGTGCTAGGGGTTATGAGTAGTATACCTGTTCAAGCGAGCTATGGATAAACAACCTGTGCTAGGGGTTGTGAGTAGGATGTTAAACTGTAAATTGCAATGTAATCAGATTAGATTTCCTTTACAAAATAAATTGCTATATTTGATTACTTAAATTGCACAGATGATGGGCGAACTAGGTATGGAGTCTCGGAGTATGTCACAAGAAGTTGGTGAGCTGGTGGAACATATCTGGACAGAGGCTCAAGGAGAAATGGAGAACGTCATCAGTGTGCCAGTCACCAGCATCAAATCTGAACAGGTGAGAACTAAGTTTTGGTATCAGTCACTAGAATCAAAACTGAACAGGTGAGAACTCAGTTTTTTGGTACCAGTCAGTAGCATCAAAAATGGAACTAGTGAGGACTAAGTTTGGGTACCAGTCACTTGCATCAAAACTAAACAGGTGAGAACTTGGTCAGTGAACCAGTCACCAGCATCAAATCTGAACAGGTTAGAACTCAGGTTGGTAACCAGTCACCAGCATCAGATCAAAACATGTGAGAACTCAGTTTGGGTACCAGTCACTAGCATCAAATCTGAACGGGTGAGAACTCTGTTTGGGTACCAGTCATTAGCATAAAATCTGAACAGGTAAGAACTTGGTCAGTGTACCATAGCATCAAATCTGAACATGGGAGAACTCAGTTTGGGTACCAGTCAGGAGTATCAAATATGAATAGGTCAGACTCAGTCTGGGTACCAGCCACACTAGCATCTAAACTGAACAGAGGAAAACTCAGTTTGGGTACCAGTCACCAGCATCAAATCTGAACAGGTGAGAACTGGACTGGTGTACCAGTCACCATCATCAAAATTGAACAGGTAAGAATTTGTTCAATGTACCAGTCACCAGCATCAACACTGAACAGGCAAAACTTGAAAAGAAATGGTCAGGAAGAAATCTTATGGAACAAAAACGAAAAGCCCTATTTATTATTAAACAAAAGGCTGATTATAAATTATTTTTCAGATTGAGAAAGCAGAGGCCGTGTTGAAACAAATCAAATCTGCGCTGGATGTTGGTGATGAAGCAAAGATACCAAAACTTATGGCCGATTTCTACACTTCATTGCCCCACAATCAACAACATAGGGTTATGTCTCCTACCAAGGCATGGTTGTCAAGGAAACAAGATATCTGTCAGGTATGGAGAACTCTTGGTTTTAATAGACAGTTTAGTATATTTGTTATATGAAATGAATTTAAAATAAGCTTAAATTTAATTCAAATGCAATAGAAATCGTTGATGGTAACATCTGTCTAATAATTATATAAAGTATTTTAAAATATAGTATTTCTAGTTGGTAACCCAATAAGCATATATTATTACAAATCTCCCTGAAGGCCCTCAAATAAGGTTTGTAATCTGAAATTGAAAACGAATGTTGCTGGGGCGTCTCTAAATAACCTATGTGTTTATAAGCCATTGACTCATCAACAAGTTATTTAGAGATGCCCCAGAGAGTGGGAAGGATACATATGAATCCCGGAACCTGCCCTACTCTTGCTCTTAGCATGCATCTAGGCTAAGGGAAAATGTCTATCCAAAGACACACCAACAACTCAGTGATGCTGGTGAGACTTGAACCCGGGTCCTCTGGGCCACATCTGCTCCTAAATGTGAAAAGTAAACTTCTTTTGATAGTATAAGGATTTCTTGTTTGAATTGTGTGGTATTTAATCCATTATGAAATTACATCTATTGTTAATAATTCTAACACGACCTCCGCAGACTTTCATATACACAAAGAAAAGAGACGATAAAATACAGCTGTTCCATTAATTCCCCGTGTATATTTCATCGGTTGGAAGCGCCACGTTACATGACGTCACTTGGTAAATATACGTCACGAAGACAAACTCAACAGTAATTTTAATGAAATGTTAATTACAACAAACTTGCCATGCTCCCATACAGTTAGTCGTTCGGATGCGAGTAATTAATATTTATTATTTCGTGAACATTGTTGTAAATAAAACATCTATTGTTATAAAACATATATTGTCATAGATTTGTTTTCTCTACAGCTAGTGAAGGATATGATATCAGTGAGTGAAGCAACAGACTGGTCCACCAGATCTAGTGTAAAGTCTAAATACAAGGCCCTTAGGTGTGGAGTACATCATCTGTCAGATACCAGTCCAGAATATGAGCAAATTAAGGATCATGTTACCGGCTCCCTCATTGGGTAAGTTAATATAACGATCATATTACAGGCTTTTTTATTGGGTAAGTTGATATTGATCAGGGTTCATGCTACATGCTGTCTTTTATTGGGTAACTTAAAATTGATCAGGGATCATGCTACTCGCTATCTTTTATTGGGTAAGTTAACATCAATGATCAACGACGATAAATTTTTCTTTATACTCGCCATGTGGCACTAAGCCATTTGGTGAGTTTTTCAATAGGTGAATAATGCATAGGGTCCATTTCATAGTAGTCTGTAGTATCATCTTGTCCAAAGTAGATCACAAGTGGACAGACATCAAGAAGCAGTGAAGATTTTCTATCGAAGATCGATTATGTTTTGTTTCAACACTGAATGGTCCATTTGTGGTGGTGCTGCAACCGTCTTAGGTTCCCACCACCCTCCTTTCACACCGGGAGCTCGTTGTGACAGGAAACATCTCTCCAAATCCAGTGTCGTCAGTCCAGTAAAAAAAATTAAGCCTCTCTCTCGGGTCACGTTACCATTTTAAAAACAAGATATGTAACTTCTAGAGATGTTGGGGGTGGGCACAACTGCCCCGCCCAATAGCTCATTCTAGACAGCAACACTTCCTGTTGGGTCACGTGGTTCCTGACAGCCTCAGGACGTCCTGCCTCTCCGATGGTCTGGACTGGAATGATATCAATGATCGTATTGTCATATAAGTAGGTATATCAAGGATAGTGTTACATGAGTAAGTTTATATCAAGAATTATGTCTCATTGGATAAGATGAAGGATCATGTTACAGGCTCTCTTATCAGGTGCTTGATCAGTCAATATTCAGTATTTTTAACAAGCTACTAATTTGACCAGAGCATCCCAAAAGTATTGTAAATATCATTTTGATGGGAAGTGTTGTATCCATTGTTTCACAGAACTTGTGAACCAGTCCATTTTAATGAAAAAAATAATCATTTACCACTTCAGGAACAGCGATATAGGGCTAACCATAGAGAACATCTTTGCCATTAATCGACCAGTAGAGAGTGTCAACTTTACCCAGGATATATCTCCAAAGGAACTTCTGTTCCATGCCACCAAGGTGGAAAACATAGTTGGCATTCTCTCCAGGTACTGTCTAGCAAAAAGCATTTGTTAAAGTTAAGCAGAAAGCACATGTTAAACTTATAGCAGAATGCACGTGTTAGACTTAAAGCAGAAAGCACATGTTAAACTTATAGCAGAATGCACATGTTAGACTTATAGCAAAAAGCACATGTTAAACTTATAGCAGAATGCACATGTTAAAGTTAAAGCAGAAAGCACATGTTTAACTTATAGCAGAAAGCACATGTCACACTTATAGCAGAAAGCACATGTTAGACTTATAGCAGAAAGCACATGTTAAACTTATAGCAGAAAGCACATGTTACACTTATAGCAGAAAGCACATGTTACACTTATAGCAGAATGCACATGTTAAACTTAAAGCATAAAGCACATGTTAGACTTATAGCAGAAAGCACATATTATACTTATAGCAGAAAGCACATGTTAGACAAAGCAGAAAGCACATGTTAAACTTAAAGCAAAAGCACATGTTAGACAAAGCAGAAAGCACATGTTAAACTTATAGCAGAAAGCACATATAAGACACAGCAGAAAGCACTCGTTAAAACTTAAAGCAAAAAGCACATGTTAAGACTTATAGCAGAAAGCACATGTTAGACTTAAAGCAGAAGCACACGTTAAAACTTATAGCAGAAAGCACATGTTAGACTTATAGCAGAAAGCACATGTTAAACTTATAGCAGAAAGCACATGTCACACTTATAGCAGAAAGCACATGTTAGACTTATAGCAAAAAGCACATGTTAAACTTATAGCAGAAAGCACATGTCACACTTATAGCAGAAAGCACATGTTAGACTTATAGCAAAAAGCACATGTTAAACTTATAGCAGAAAGCACGTCACACTTATAGCAGAAAGCACATGTTAGACTTATAGCAAAAAGCACATGTTAAACTTATAGCAGAAAGCACATGTCACACTTATAGCAGAAAGCACATGTTAGACTTATAGCAGAAAGCACATGTTAAACTTATAGCAGAAAGCACATGTTACACTTATAGCAGAAAGCACATGTTACACTTATAGCAGAATGCACATGTTAAACTTAAAGCATAAAGCACATGTTAGACTTATAGCAGAAAGCACATATTATACTTATAGCAGAAAGCACATGTTAGACAAAGCAGAAAGCACATGTTAAACTTCAAGCAAAAGCACATGTTAGACAAAGCAGAAAGCACATGTTAAACTTATAGCAGAAAGCACATATAAGACACAGCAGAAAGCACTCGTTAAAACTTAAAGCAAAAAGCACATGTTAAGACTTATAGCAGAAAGCACATGTTAGACTTAAAGCAGAAGCACACGTTAAAACTTAAAGCAAAAAGCACATGTTAAGACTTATAGCAGAAAGCACATGTTAGACTTAAAGCAGAAGCACACGTTAAAACTTATAGCAGAAAGCACATGTTAGACTTATAGCAGAAAGCACATGTTAAACTTATAGCAGAAAGCACATGTTACACTTATAGCAGAAAGCACATGTTACACTTATAGCAGAAAGCACATGTTAGACTTAAAGCAGAAGCACACGTTAAAACTTAAAGCAAAAAGCACATGTTAAGACTTATAGCAGAAAGCACATGTTAGACTTAAAGCAGAAGCACACGTTAAAACTTATAGCAGAAAGCACATGTTAGACTTATAGCAGAAAACACATGTTAAACTTATAGCAGAAAGCACATGTTACACTTATAGCAGAAAGCACATGTTACACTTATAGCAGAATGCACATGTTAAACTTAAAGCAAAAAGCACATGTTAGACTTATAGCAGAAAGCACATATTATACTTATAGCAGAAAGCACATGTTAGACAAAGCAGAAAGCACATGTTAAACTTAAAGCAAAAGCACATGTTAGACAAAGCAGAAAGCACATATTAAACTTATAGCAGAAAGCACATATAAGACACAGCAGAAAGCACTCGTTAAAACTTAAAGCAAAAAGCACATGTTAAGACTTATAGCAGAAAGCACATGTTAGACTTAAAGCAGAAGCACACGTTAAAACTTAAAGCAAAAAGCACATGTTAAGACTTATAGCAGAAAGCACATGTTAGACTTAAAGCAGAAGCACACGTTAAAACTTATAGCAGAAAGCACATGTTAGACTTATAGCAGAAAGCACATGTTAAACTTATAGCAGAAAGCACATGTTACACTTATAGCAGAAAGCACATGTTACACTTATAGCAGAATGCACATGTTAAACTTAAAGCAAAAAGCACATGTTAGACTTATAGCAGAAAGCACATATTATACTTATAGCCGAAAGCACATGTTAGACAAAGCAGAAAGCACATGTTAAACTTAAAGCAAAAGCACATGTTAGACAAAGCAGAAAGCACATATTAAACTTATAGCAGAAAGCACATATAAGACACAGCAGAAAGCACTCGTTAAAACTTAAAGCAAAAAGCACATGTTAAGACTTATAGCAGAAAGCACATGTTAGACTTAAAGCAGAAGCACACGTTAAAACTTAAAACAAAAAGCACATGTTAAACTTATAGCAGAATGCACGTGTTAGACATATAGCAGAAAACACATATTAAACTTATAGCAGAAAGCACATGTTAAACTTACAGCAAACAGCACATGTTACACTTATAGCAAACAGCACATGCTATGCTTATAGCAAACAGCACATGTTAAACGTTCAGCAAACAGCACATGTTACACTTATAGCAAATAGCACATGTTAAACTTACAGCAAACAGCACATGTTAAACTTACAGCAAACAGCACATGTTACACTTATAGCAAACAGCACATGTTAAACTTATAGCAAACAACACATGTTAAAACTACAGCAGAAAGCACATGTTAAACTTACAGCAAACAGCACATTACTCTTATAGCAAACAGCACATGTTACACTTAAAGCAAACAGCACATGTTAAAATTACAGCAAACAGCACATGTTACACTTATAGCAAACAGCACATGTTACACTTGCAGCAAACAGCACATGTTACACTTACAGCAAACAGCACATTACACTTATAGCAAACAGCACATGTTAAAATTACAGCAAACAGCACATGTTACACTTATAGCAAACAGCACATGTTACACTTATAGCAAACAGCACATGTTAATCTTAAGCAAACAGCACATGTTACATTTATAACAAAACAGCACATGTTACACTTATAGCAAACAGCACATGTTACACTTATAGCAAACAGCACATGTTACACTTATAGCAAACAGCACATGTTAAACTTACAGCAAACAGCACATTACACTTATAGCAAACAGCACATGTTACATTTATAACAAACATGTTACACTTATAGCAAACAGCACATGTTAAACTTACAGCAAACAGCACATGTTACACTTATAGCAAACAGCACATGTTACACTTATAGCAAACATGTTACACTTATAGCAAACAGCACATGTTAAACTTAAGCAAACAGCACATGTTAAACTTACAGCAAACAGCACATGTTAAACTTACAGCAAACAGCACATGTTACATTTATGATATCTCCCTGGTCTGAGCATTAAAGCTATCACTTTTAGATAAATGTGTTAAATTCAGATTTTGAGAGATGCTTACCATTAAGTTTCTATTATATGTTTGGCTAATTTCAACAAAAAGTTGCAAATAATATAAGTCAGTCTGTCAGTCCGTCCGTCACGAAAATTTAATGTTGACTATAACTTTCTCATTTCTTGATCTTCATCGACATTTCAGTATCTGCTGATCATGACAACATCGAAATGACCATACTAAAATAATAAGGTCACGGTCACACTGAAGGTCATTATATGGGTTAAATACTCTTTCGTTTCTTCACGAAAACTTAACGTTGGCTATATAACTTCCATTTCTTGATATTTCTTTATCAAAATTTCAATATGTACTGATCCTGACAACATCGACATAAAGGTCACGGTCACACTGAAGGTCATTATATGGGTTAAATACTCATTTTTTTCTTCACAAAAACTAACTCAGGCCAGTTTGTCAAGGTCATTTATCTGGGTCCAAAAGACCTTATTATACTGACAAAGTGCTGACAGGTGACACACGTGTTCTGTGAAACACCCGTTTAGTTTAGTATTTGATGTATGAATTATGTTGCATTATAATGTATCTGTTATATATCCAGGGGTTTGCTGATGCCACGGGTGGTGGTGGATGACCATGGCGGAACAAGGTCCGACCCTGGCATGCTTGGTTCCGGAATATATTTTGCGAGTGCTGCAAGGTAATGACTTAAATTGAAAAACAAACGTCAAACGCTTTCAAACGTCAAACACACTTACATCTGCATGACGGCAACAGATTTCTACCATCAGTAGGTCAATGTGAATGACCTTGACATACTTTTTTCATTGTCCATTTCCTACATAATAACTGCCATACAGCTTTCAAACTTAAAACACTTCAAACCGTAATTAGATCAATGTGAATGACCTTGACCTAGTTTTCTACTGTGTTAATTTTGTTGATTTCTTACACAATTACAGCCATACAGCTTTCAAACTACTTATAAAAAATCACCTGCATGACAGAATCATGTTCCTACCAAAGGAAGTTCAGTGATCATGACCTTGAGAATGACCTTAACTTACACACTTTAGTGAGAATATGTGTCCTATGAACACAGTTTCTAGTATTTACTTTAACTCCACTTGCTTCTGGATAAAGGTAATACAATTTTTAGTGTTTTTTTCTCCTTATCCTACCTTAGCTTTAAATATATATATAAAAGTTCCATATAATCACCTTGCTTTGAACTATTCAAATAATTACTAAGAATGATTTTTAAATATGCAAATTATGTAGAAAAACTAAAACGATGCTGCAAGTTTTAAAGAAAATCAAGATTGTCTTGTCCCTTTAATACCCAGAGTTAGTCAGCATAGCTGACCTTGACCTATTTAGAGTTTGTTTGAGCTGCCTATCAAGATCTTCTATTTTAATATTAAATGTCTATCTATCCTCAAATTACATCTTCTTGCTGTAACTAGAATCTGATAAAAAAAAAAAAAAAAAAATTGTCCTCTAAAATGGTTCTGCTGTCCTGCTATCTAAATAGCAGAGTGGGGATTCCGTGTCCCATGGAAACCAATGTCCCCCCCATAGAACAATTTTCAAGTAAATCTGGCACTTTGTCATTTTATGCAATAGTAAATTTCATTAATTTGACCTTTAAACATTTATTTCAGTACAAGCATTATCTACTCATCGCCTAGCAACACTAAAGGCACCAGATTGATGCTCGTCAATGAGGTTGCCCTTGGCAACTGCAAAGATGTATATGAAAAGGATTTGACCTTGACCTGTCCACCTGAAGGTTACCACAGTGTACATGGTGTAAGGTCTTCAGATACGGCAAAATCAGCATTCAAGGTAAACTGGAAGGCATTGTCTAAGTATGGGAGAATGACTGCGATAGTTATATTTTAAAGGCAGCAGGGCACGAAAATTCCACTCGTCCGCTCGTATTGACGAGTGAAATTCGAATCCGGACGAGTGAAACCCATGAATCGGTCGTCCGAGAGGACGAGTAACATTTCAGTAGAAAAAAAACAACTTAGAAAATAATTCTTACATAGTTTATTAAGCGATTAAATGCAGTAAATAGTCCCAACTCTGTTTATTCAGCGATAAAATGCTATTTAAGTCAACCGGATATTAGGAAATTGACGTATTTCCGTTTTGGGACATTCTAAGATGCGGCTCCCGTTCTAATTTCACGGAGCACTTGCCCTTTTCCCCTTGACTTAAATTGCAATATATCGGTGAATAAACAGAGTTGTGACTATTTACTGCATTTAATCGCTTAATAAACTATTTAAGAACTATTTTCTTTGTTGTTGTTTTCTACTGAAATGTTACTCGTCCTCTCGGACGACCGATTCATGGGTTTCACTCGTCCGGATTCGAATTTCACTCGTCAATACGAGCGGACGAGTGGAATTTTCGTGCCCTGCTACTGGTCAAAGTTTCATAAATTTCATTGATTTATATAAAGAAAAACAAACACATTATGATGGAAAAAACACTCATTATGATGTTTCCCTTTGTTTAACTTATATATAATAGTGTTAAATGATGGTAGCTGACTACTTTGATTATGAACTTTTACAGTCAGAGCAGGACGAGTAAACATCCTATAAGGACGAGTAACATGTCAATGCCACTCGTCCTACAGGACGAGTATACAGTAAAATATATTTCGTCCACTGGGCAGTATATGCCTATTATAATTAATATTATTAAAACAGTTGACAGAGTATCCAGAAGCCTTATCCTTAAGGAATTATGCAATAGAATAAAATTCAACTGTACAAAGTATGCTGAATTGATACATGTAGTTTCAGTACCATATGTGTAAACTGATGTACTATTACAATCCCATGAACGGTGCACTTAGCATAAAACGTTAATCATGATTTTTTAAGTTCATGTATGATGTTTTTCTTTAATAATAGTTAGGATGTGTAGATGTGCAGTAATGTCTCGGATTTTGGCTTCACTCACTGGGGCCCCCTAGGGGGTAATCGGGTAAAAAATCACACAAAAAAATACCCATCTTGTACAAATGGGAATGGTTATGGTTCAAATTTGATATGGTCATTTATGGACACGAGGCACAACATATATAAAATGAGTTTTGACCTTCTGCATAAAGGGGCCCCTCTACAGGGATACACCTTGGGGGGAACTTGCAGTAATTTACTATTTCAGACTTTCTGCCTTGTGATGCTAACTCCCTCTATATCCTTTGAGATTTCAAGTTCATGTGTGGTGTATTTCTTAGTTAAGGATGTGTAGATGCTCGATAAGTTTACGTGTTTTGGCTCCATCCACTGAGGCCGCCTATAGGGGCTAATCGAGTAAAAAACAAAACAAATGTGTGTATCTTGCCCAAATGTGAATGCATTTGATTCCAATTTGGTATGGTCATTTAGGAACTAAATGGATTTTGTCTTCCTGTGTAAACGGGCCCCTCTACAGGGGTACAACTATGAAACTTGCAGTAATTTATATATTCGACTGCCATTTTGCTCAATACATGTGATATAAATTATGTCTTGTAATGAATGAAAGGATTTGAGACAATTGCGTGTTGTTACATTGTTGCAGGATGACGAGTATGTGATCTACGGTACGAACCAACAGCGTATCAGATACCTGGTGGAGTTTACAATAGGCCAGGATGTGATACATCACGTGGATGTTAGTCTCCGTGATACACAAGAGGTCATGGATGACGATGAGGATGAGCAGTACCTTGACATTAGTGAGTTGGCATATGTCCAATACTTATATACCGCTGCAGAGGTGGCTTAGTATAGAGCATTTGCCTTGCATGCTGGAGGTCATGGGTTCAATCCACGGCCAGCAGCACTAAAACGTTGAGCATTTAGCTCACTGCTACTGTCGTGGTGTAATTGAAAAATTGTTAAAAAATGACATTAACCCTTTCGCTGCCACTGTCGAAAACATTGATTTTACGACCAGTTTAGACCCAGACCAACATGCACATGTGCAGGCTGATCAGGGTTTACACTGTTCACCACTCAGTAAGAATGCGCTCCATAACAGTTTATATATAAAATATTCCCGGAAGGTTTTACTTCAAATTTTAGCAGACGACATTTGAAATTTGGCGGTGAAAGGGTTAAACAGCATATATACATAAGTACTTAAATAGCACTACTACTGTTTAACTGCCTATACAGAGTTACTGTTCCTATGTTAGTGATATAACATATGCTTTAGGACAGTCCACATCCACAATAAATATTTTATAGAACAAGTCATAGTCATTCTTTAATAAATCCTGTTCTTTCCTAACACTAGAAGAGAAACATGACATGGCACACTTACTGTTTTCATTTATAACTTAAAAATTGTAGCACCTAGCATGCCATGCCTGTTTTCTGGCCATCATGAAGTGCCATGCCTGTTTTATGGCCATCATGAAGTGCCATGCCTGTTTTATGGCCATCATGAAGTGCCATGCCTGTTTTATGGCCATCATGAAGTGCCATGCCTGTTTTATGGCCATCATGATGTGCCATGCCTGTTTTCTGGCAGACAGAAAGTCCAGGTTGTTTTGTAGATGTAGAACAGTCATATCCAGACAAATGTAGTGTCTTTTTTCAAATGGCTATGTGGAGATCAATGGTACCTCATGCTATATGTCTGCCTTTTTCAGATTTGAAGGATGTTAAAGACATAGTTGATCCAATGTCAAAGGTCAAACCTGGACTGGTATCCAGTAACGATGCACCAGTTAACCTTAAGTCTGTACATGTCAGGGCCAAGTTAATGGACCTTGCATCTGAGGTAAGTAACATTTTTTGTGGCGACAGTGTACAGTAGTATGAATAAGACCCCTTACTGGTCGGGGGCCACTTTCCGTCACTTATTTAGACATAAACTAGTTTTTCAGACAACTGAGTTTCCTGACAGTTTTTACTCTACTGTCTATTAGGTTATCTTTTCTTGGAAACTGGAGACCAAAGAATTTTGTTGTGTATAAATTATCGCAGTGGCACGTGCCCTTTTTATAAATACACTAAAACTAAGAAATCACTTTCCTTACACATCCAGTTTCTATCATGTTTTTTAACAAGTGATAGATTCAGCTAGGTCATGATACAGTAACATTTTATGAATTAAAAAATGTTTGCAAATTTACTCAACAGTTTCGTTGTAATAATTGTATGTTTGCATTGTTCCATCATTCAACTTGATCGCTACAACAATATGCCTGGTAAAGTCAACGTAATATTTTCCACAACATCAGTTTTACACTAAAAGAAAGGGTAACTCTGTGCAAGTCATACAGATACACGTTGTACGAGTTGCCTCTCTTTGGTTATAAAATATATTATGATGGTATGTTTTAACTGCATCTGCTGAAGCAATAAAAATGACGTCATAACAGTGTTATTTTATATTACCGTTAATCATTTATTATGCTGCAGTGCATCGCCAACACCATATAAGGAAGCAAACTTAATTTTCGAAGAAATCTCATTTTTGTACTGCTGATTTAGAGTTTGGAATCACTTTTCAACACAAAATGACCTAAAAAGCTCTGGAAACTATTAAATTGATCATAAAATTTATAAAACATAAATATTTATAAAACATAGGCTTTATTTACTTACTTTACATTGATTACTAAACATTGAAGCTCTCTTGATTGCGTGGATGATTATAAGAATCTTTAACACGGGTATCCGGTGAAGATAGGGAATTCCAACCCGAGGTATACCTGTTTTTATCGGAACCTAAGGCTCTGCCGAGGTTCCGATTAAAACACTTATACCTAGGGTTGGAATTCCCTATCTGTACCGAATACCCATGATAGATTCTTTTTCTTGCATACCAGAGAAATGTTGTGCATTGACGCCGCCAGCTATTAACGTTTTGCATGTTTTCCTGCATACCGGATGTTGGCGCGCGTGAATTTTATCTCGACCCTAGGGTGAGATGGAAATATCTAGCCCCGGTAAAATGGCGGAAATTGTTTTCTTGCATACCGAGTAAGATTATCTGCATCTTACATGGGAGATGGAAATCCTGATCTTACACATGGGGAAAGACAAAAGTTGCGCGCTGATATCAACAAGACAGTTGCAAGACATCATTGTGTAAATAAACCTGCAAAATTTTAGTAGTTGGCGACATCATTGGGCAGAATATAAAATGATATCGAAGAAAAAGAATCAATCATGGGTATCTGATTCAGATAGGGAAATTCCAACCTTCAGTATAACTGTTTTATCAGAAGAACCTTCCAATAAAAACAATTATGCCTCGTGTTGAAATTACCCTATCTTCATTGGATAACCATGCAATATTCTTATGAGCATGTTCTTATTGTGGGAGGAAACTGGAGAACAAGAGGGAGAAAAACATGTCTGAGTGGGCAATCAGTGTACCTGGGAAATTGTACCTGGCTTGCATGTGCCCTTAGAATAGGACTAAGTAAGATCATACAAAAATTCAAAGAAAATCATCCTGCATGAAAATTGTTATATCTTTTAGTATTTCATTACTTTATAGGTGGTAGTGCTACAACAATATGAGAATACAAGCAAGCAGCCTCTAGAGGCCAAGTATGTGTTCCCACTGGGGGACATGGCTGCCGTGTGTGGGTTTGAAGCGTTCATCAACGGCAAACACATCGTGGGGGAGGTGAAGGAGAAGGAGACGGCACACAAGGAATACAAGAAGGCCATCAGCGAGGGTCATGGGGCCTACCTGATGGACCAGGATGAAGAAACACCCGTAAGTCAAATGCTGGGATGTGTAGCCTTCTTGATAATGTTGAAGGTTCTGGACATCACTATGTAACGCTTTTGTTAAATGTTGGCAAACTAGACCATGCAGGTTTTTATTAAAGAAAACAGAAGATGAACAATTTAAGGGTGAGCGTGTACCCCAAATCTGACCCAGTCTTAACTACTGTCTGAAATGGAGTATGAGTTTTTAATAAAGATGTGGGACACAAATGCACCTTATTTTAATGTGTTAAATCACACTTTATACAGCAATCATAGAAGCACAATTTGAGGAGTTCAGGCTTCTTGTAGCATTTATGAAGCTACATCCAGAATAAGACGTTGTAGTCTTTTTTAAATATTATATTCTTTTATGCCCCTACCAACAAATGGTGAGGGAGCGTATAGCGTTAGCCATGTCTGTCCGAGTTCCCGTTCGTCCGTCTATCCTTCCATCTATCCCGTAAAGTTTGTGTGTATCTTCTACAGTTTTCAACTGATTGTTTTGAACCCTTACAGGATGCTTACCTATGATCTGAAGATGTGCATAGTGATTCGGCGTCAAAATTGACCTTGTATTACCAGAGTTACGGTCTTTTTTTGTCAAATTTTATGTTTTGTACTGATACTTTTTGGTGGGGGCATCTGTGTTCCATGGACACATTTCTAGTTTATTCTATAAATAGTCATACATGCTAGGTAGTAACAATGAATGGATAAAACAGATTTATTTGCATGCACATAATTTATATGACGCACATAAGGGGCAAAATCTTTAGTTTTGAGATTTTCCCCTGATAACTGTTTATATTCGGTTGACAGGATGTGTTTACCGTGAGTGTGGGTAACCTACCCCCTGGGGCATGTGTGCTGATCAAGATCACATATGTGGCCGAACTACAGGTGGAAGGGGAGATGATCAGCTTCCGTCTGCCAGGAAGTGTTGCTCCGTGGAAGAAAGATTCCCTAAAAGAGGTCACACAGGTAGGATCAGTAGTTTTATGAATGAATTTTTGGGAGGAGAAATTTACCATTGTCAAATCAGAGATAATTTTGGCAGATTTAAATTGATGAATTTCAATTGTTTTAAAGTATATAGCATCATCTCATAAGGCAATTTTCTTTTGAATAAGAACATAAATTAAGCCACAAAATTGACTAGGTACTAATTAGTTTTTCAAGGAAATAGAACTTTTGACAGTTTGGCTTATCTAGAATGTCAATATGCTGTAATTATGTAGTTAGGATAAGAAGAGGAGTCATGTGTCTGTTACAGTTTTTAGTTGCGACTCAATTTAAAGGGACACATGGCAATCTTGAAGTGTTAGGAATGGGTGTCTCGATTTATATAGGCAGCATCATTTTTACTTTTACCCTGGTTACATTTAAATAAATTAAATTTTTAGTATTCACTATTTCGTCTTATTATACTATAAGTTTTAATATATTATTGGTGCAATAATATCAAAAATTAAAAATATGCAAAAACAAATTGCTTAATACTATTCTTATAATTAATATTAATGATTGGACAAATGCAAGTTATGCAGTAAAACCAGCAGGACGCCGTGAGTTTTTAAATAAAGATTGCCGTGTGTCCCTTCAATATGTAGGATTGGGGAAAGAAGTGGGGCGGGAATTTAGGTTATATAAGTTTCAGTTTCAATAAGTACTATCTAATCATGAATGATGGTAAATCACACTTAATTCCTAAGCATTTTGGTCATATTAGACCATCTTCAGGGAATATGTACTAAATATTCAGTAACAAAATCAGAAAATGTGATACTTCTATTACAGCACGAGACTGATACAATTGAAGTACAGCAGGGAGAGACGAGTGTACAAGTTGCCATAGAAATGCCCTTTGACATAAGGTCAATAGAGTGCCCAACCAATCAAATCAAAATCAAGGTACTATATTCTTTGTTTAATTGCACCATGCAAATCTTGAATTGAGGTTATGGTCACATTCACTAGTGAAGGAGTTAGAATCTTTCATCGGTATCCGGTGCAGAGTAAAAGTGTTTTGATCTGAAACGAAGCTGATTCGGCAGGCGTTCCAATTTAACAAGTTATACCAGAGGGTTGAATTTACCTATCTAAACTGGATACCCATGATTGATTCTTTTTCTTAAATGTCAATTTTTACATCAGTGTCGCTCTCACGCAGCGTTTGTACGAGTGGCGTCATGCAGCTTGACATTTTCGATATCATTGTTGATGCGTGTGATTTTTATCCAGCACTCGTTTGTAAGACAGGATTTTTCAGCACAAATGATATCCTTATATGGTTTGCAAGAAATCCTTTTCCACACTTCTCCCAATTTCTATACTTTGTATTAAAGGGATTGATGCAATATTTGCAAACAAGATTTATTTAAAAGGGCTCTAAAAACTTGAAAAAAGCTGAAAGAATTATCAAAGTGCCATGAAAAATAAAGGAGATATGACCTATTAAAAATTTGCAAAGAACATAAATGGAGGTGGCTATCTTGGAACGATGACGTCATCATGCCTTTTTACCATATATGGCATATTGACAAAATATGTTTTAAAGCAAAAAAATCACTGCAAATTGATTAAAAATAGATATACAGATATAAAATGTATAAACTGTTTGTATGCTTATTTTTCATTTGCAGTGATTTTCTTTGCTTTAAAAGACGTTTTCTCAATATGTCATATATGGTAAAAAGGCGCAATGATGTCATCGTTCTTTATCTTTTATGACATTTAGATAATTCTTTCAGCTTTTTTCACGTTTTTCAGAGCCCTTTAAAATAAAACTTGGTTGAAATTAGCACATCAACCCATTTAATAACAAATTTCCACAGGTAACACTGGGATAAATAATTATCTATAACCTTTCAAAAATCGAGGTTACGTAAAAATATCGATCGTACAGTCTCAAATACTTTTGTTTTCTTATTTTAATTGTGAATAGGTGGTTCAACTACTACAGCCATTAAATTGTTTAATCACCCAAGGATATGTTGTCTGCTTTTTAATTTAGTCTTTTAACTGTTACTTGTGATAGGCGGTTTGCTTCATAATCTCCCCTCTTGTTTTAATATTTTGACGCCATTTATATGTACCTGCACCCCCTTTATTACAGAAGCATTAGCTTGTGTTTAGAGGATACATTGCACAGGATTACCATTGCTTTTGTCTATAAATGTAAGGACAGAAGTAGTAGACTGTAGCTGTTTAAATGTGTAAATTATTTTACAGAAAACTCTGACAAAAGCTACAGTTGAATTACTGAGTAACCAGTCCATATCTGATGGTTTCCAGCTTCTGATAGGTCTAGCAGAAATACATGTTCCCCGTATGTGGGTGGAGAGGAAAACAGGGGACCTGGATCATCAGGTTAGTAAATAGTGTATAACAAGATGGTTTCCAGCATCTGATAGATCTAGCAGAGATTCAGGAAATATAAGAGTGGAGAAAAATCAAGGAACCAACTGGTCTGAGACAACCAGCACCTTGCTATATTGTTATTGTTTTCTGGAGCTATCCCTGCCTAAGTGAGATGATTTGAATGCAGAGTGCTTTGGCATCTTTGATGTCTTCTCTATATACCTGTTGACACATTTACCTTGTTGTGGCATCTTTGACCTCTTCTTTATATACCTGTTGACACATTTACCTTGTTGTGACATCTTTGATGTCTTCTCTATATACCTGTTGACACATTTACCATGTTGTGGCATCTTTGACCTCTTCTCTATATACCTGTTGACACATTTACCTTGTTGTGGCATCTTTGATGTCTTCTCTATATACCTGTTGACACATTTACCTTGTTGTGGCATCTTTGACCTCCTCTAGATACCTGTTGACACATTTACCTTGTTGTGGCAACTTTGATGTCTTCTCTATATACCTGTTGACACATTTACCTTGTTGTGGCATCTTTGACCTCCTCTATATACCTGTTGACACATTTACCTTGTTGTGGCATTTTTGACCTCTTCTCTATATACATGTTGACACATTTACCTTGTTGTGGCATCTTTGACCTCTTCTCTATATACCTGTTGACACATTAACCTTGTTGTGGCATCTTTGACCTCTTCTCTATATACCTGTTGACACATTTACCTTGTTGTGGCATCTTTGATGTCTTCTCTATATACCTGTTGACACATTTACCTTGTTGTGGCATCTTCGACCTCTTCTCTATATACCTGTTGACACATTTACCTTGTGGCATCTTTGACCTCTTCTCTATATACCTGTTGACACATTTACCTTGTTGTGGCATCTTCGACCTCTTCTCTATATACCTGTTGACACATTTACCTTGTTGTGGCATCTTTGACCTCTTCTCTATATACCTGTTGACACATTTACCTTGTGGCATCTTTAACCTCTTCTCTATATACCTGTTGACACATTTACCTTGTTGTGGCATCTTCGACCTCTTCTCTATATACCTATTGACACATTTACCTTGTTGTGGCATCTTTGACCTCTTCTCTATATACCTTTTGACACATTTACCTTGTTGTGGCATCTTCGACCTCTTCTCTATATACCTGTTGACACATTTACCTTGTTGTGGCATCTTTGACCTCTTCTCTATATACCTGTTGACACATTTACCTTGTGGCATCTTTGACCTCTTCTCTATATACCTGTTGACACATTTACCTTGTTGTGGCATCTTTGATGTCTTTTCTATATACCTGTTGACACATTTACCTTGTTGTGGCATCTTTAACCTCTTCTCTATATACATGTTGACACATTTACCTTGTTGTGGCATCTTTGATGTCTTCTCTATATACCTGTTGACACATTTACCTTGTTGTCAATGGGCTGGGGAGGGCAAAAATGATGCCCGAAGTTAGGAACTTTGTCCAATTTCTCTTGATTCAACAAAACTACTGTGTACACGTAAGATACTTTATAGGCACTTAACAGCCAAATATGTATTGCCAAATAACAGCAAAAGTAGGCTTCAAAATTGTTTATTCGAACTTAATCCAGGTATTCAGGTCATACAATAACTCTTAATTTGATGTTCAAGTTTTTGGTTTTGGCTTTGCTGGTTAAAGCCATTTATATTGTGTCTATAGAGTTCGGATTTTACAAATATGTAAATTATATTTATAACTCAATGTCAGTAGGTTTAGAAATGGTATACAACTGTTGCAAACATTGCCTGTTGATGGCGGGATAGGAACTTTAAGAAAGAAGTTCAAATAATTTGAATCTGTTGAAGGTTTTTTGTTTGTTTTTTGTTTAATATGCATGGTGATAAATGGAGGTAGTAATTTGTTAATTTCTGTAAAATATCTCATTCTTTGTTTCAGGCGTGCATGCTGACGTTTTATCCCCAGTTTGAGGCTTGTGAAGTAGACGATGTCAACGTTGTATTGTTGCTTGACCTCTCCAACTCTATGAAGGGAGACAACCTTTGTAATGCCAAAAAAATTGTGTTGCTGACACTTCAAAATTTACCATCGACGTGGAACTTTAATGTTGTAGTCTTTGGAACAGGTGGGTGTTTTTTAGAGGTAAATATTTAAAGTCCCTGTTTCTCAACATAGTGATATATAACTTAAATATTTTATAAACACAATATAAATGGCTTTAACCAGCCTGGCCAAACCCCAAAATTTGAACTTCGAATGAAGTTACCAACTCCGGATTCATTTTACGCATATTTTAAGAACCCGTGAATTATTCTATACTTTTAATCGACACATACATTAGTATATGACCTGTACACCTGGGTAGAGTTTTAATAAATGGTTTTGTAGTGTAAAATATTATGATTTGCAGACGTGAACTTAAACCACAGTCATGTCATTAACTTAAAAAGTTTATCAATGCTTAAATGAATGAGTTTTCAAATTTAATTTTACCAACCTATCGATATACCTATCACAACTCACCCGCTGAAATATTTATTTTTTTATCTGACATTAGAAATGCATTTTGTAGTTCTGGTGTGATTTTAGCTCTACTGATCAAAGATCAGCAGAGCTTATGCCATGGTGTTGTGTCCATCGTCTGTCCGTCTGTCCGTAAACTTCTCTTTGCGGCGACTACTCCTCTGAAACTACTGGATGGATTTTCATGAAACCTTACAGGAATGTTGCCCATGATGTCCAGTTGATCCTAGCAAAAATTCACTTTGATGTGAAATGCAAGATGGTCGCCAAAGCTAAAAATGGATTTTTAAAAACAAGTTTGTAGCGACTACTTCTTGAAAACTATAAGTGATATTGATATGGGACTTTTTTCTAAAATGATCAGCATGACATTATGTTGATCTTTGTTGAAAATTGTTTTGATTCAATGTTAAACATGGCTGCCAGTGGCCATCTTTGTTTGCATAGTTATATAATAAAAACTTGTAGAGACTACTCCTCTGAAACTAACTCACAGGATTGTTGCTCTTGATGTCTAGTTGATGCTAGCAAAATTTCAGGCCGGCCTGAAATTCAAGATGGCCACCACTGCTAAAAATAGATTAAAACAAGAAATGTCACAGTAAGTGACAAATGCCCCCAAAGTGACCTGTAAGTGTGACCTTGACGCAATATGAAACCAACAGATATATTTAAAAATAATTTAAAAAAAAAAAATGAAACAAACAATAAAAATAAAATAAAATAAAATTTATAAAAAAAAAAAAAATTAAAAAAAAATTAAAATTAACAAAAAAAAATAAAATAAAAAAAAATTAAAAATAAAAAAAATAAAAAAAACAATTTAATTTTTTTTTTTTTTTTTTCGCGACATGGCGTCTTGTCTGAGCAATTGTGCGAAGTTATTTGAAAATCCCTTGATTATTGTTAATAATTTAAAAAAAAATAAAAAAATCAAACAAACAATAAAAATAAAATAAAATAAAATTTATAAAAAAAAAAAAAAAATAATAATAAAAATTAACAAAAAAAAAAAAAAATTTAAAAAAAATATAAAAAAAATAAAAAAAATTAAAATAATTTTTTTTTTCGCGACACGACGTCTTCTTGTGGTGAGCAATTGTGTGAAGTTATTTGAAAATCCGTTGATTATTGTCCGAGTTATGAAGCAGAGACGATTGTATAGACGAACAGATTTTGAACTTTGATCTCTAAGTGTGACCTTGACCTTGGAGCCACGGACCTGGATTTTATGCGTGACACGTAGTCTTGTTGTGGTGAGCAATTGTGCGAAGTTATTTGAAAATCCATCCATTATTGTCAGAGTTATGAAGCGGACACGAGTGTACAGACGAACGGATTTTGACCTTTGATCACTAAGTGTGACCTTGACCTTGGAGCCACGGACCTGGATTTTGTGCGCGACACGTCGTCTTGTGGTGAGCAATTGTGCGAAGTTATTTGAAAATCCATCCATTATTGTCAGAGTTATGAAGCGGACACGAGTGTACAGACGAACATATTTTGACCTTTGACCTCTAAGTGTGATCTTGACTTTGGAGCCACGGACCTGGTTTTTGTGCGCGACACGTCGTCTTGTGGTGAGCAATTGTGCGAAGTTATTTGAAAATCCATCCATTATTGTCAGAGTTATGAAGCGGACACGAGTGTACAGACGAACATATTTTGACCTTTGACCTCTAAGTGTGATCTTGACTTTGGAGCCACGGACCTGGTTTTTGTGCGCGACACGTCGTCTTGTTGTGGTGAGCAAGTGTGCGAAGTTATTTGAAAATCCGTCCATTATTGTCAGAGTTGTGAAGCGGACACGATTGTACAGACAGACAGTGCGATTACTATATGCCACCCTTCGGGGGCATAAAAACTAATTTCTAGTGACTACTTCTTGAAAACTATAATTGATATTGATATGGGACTTTTTCTTAAATGATCGGCATGACATAATGTTGGTTATTGTCAAAACTCATATTTGATACAATGTTAAACATGGCTGCCAGCGGACATCTTTGTTTATACAGGGTTATATAGTAAAAATGTGTAGCAACTACTCTTTAGAAACTACTTCACGGATTTTCATGAAACTTTACAGGAATGTTGCTCTTGATATCTAGTTGATCCTTTAATACAAAATTTCAGGTAGGCCAGAAATTCAAGATGGCCACGACAAGTTTGTAGCAACTACTTCTTGCAAACTATAAGATATTGATATGGGACTTTCTCTAAAATGATCAGCATGACATGATGTTGGTCCTTGTTGAAAACCATTTTGATGCGACATTAAACATGGTTGCCAGCAGCCATCTTTGTTAACATAGAGTTATATATAAAAAAACTTATAATGACTACTCTGAAACTACTTAACAGATTTTCATGAAACTTCACAGGAATGCTGATCTAGCTATCAAAACCTATCAGTAGAGCTTCAAGGTCATTGACCTCTTGTTTAATCTTACAAAAAAAATATTGAATCAGAAATCAGAAAAGTCTGATTTTCCGCTAAAGCAATCTAATTTCCAATTTTCAGTTGTTTCAAAGTCTTCTAAGACCTACCATTGACAGTAAAACAGAAATACAACTGCAGTAGTTTAGTTTGATCATATTGACAGTTATCTCGGCCTATCTTCTATATTTTTTGTTTCAGCATACAAGGAACTGTTTCCTGCCTGTGTAACCAAATCACCATCTAACATGAAGCTGGCTATGGGCTTTGTCATGGTATGCAGAAAATTCTTTTTCATCCTTGATATGTCTTGCAAAGGGGAAGTTTGTGTATCTTTGGGAGTTTTTCTTATGCTACAGCTCGTCAGAGAGGCAAGAAGCAATAAGCAGACATATCCCAATCTGGATATATGTATTAAACATTAAAATTAGCACCTTTTTTAATCAATTATCTAATTCAAATAATTATTGGTATTGTGTTAATTCTCACGTTATGCAGAATAACTTACGGGGCTCCTCGAGTTTAAAAAAATCGAGATTGCTGTGCATCCCTTTAAACTAAAACAAACACTGCTAGACCTCATGGATTTCATAGTTATGTTGTCGGACTTCTCAAATTCTTGTATAATGTTCTGCATCATTGTTATTAGGATTAATACGGATTATTATTTATAGCTGTCTTCATCTTTATATATAAAGACAGTTGACATCCACCATTCCCAGGGGCATCCGTGGCCGAGTGGTTAGAGTCTCTAACTTGAAATCACTTGCCCCTCACCACTGTAGGTTTGATCCCTCAGGGGCCTAGGAATCTTTATGTGAGGAAGCTATCCAGCTGGCTTGCTGTATGGCCCAGACGGGCAACTGGGGTCTTCATCAGTGGAAGCTTGAAATTCGCAATAGGGCCTTAGCTGTTGGTGTAACTAAAATTCTATTAAATTCATTTCCAACAATCCCATTGATGTAGGGCTTGACTGCGACTATGGGCAACACGGAGGTTGTGAGACCCATGCACACATTCTACCTTCTGAAGCCGGAGAGTTCTATACAGAACGTGTTTCTCATCTCTGACGGACACGTGAACAATGAGGAGCAGATGGTCAGCAGTGTTTACAAGAACTCACAGCATACACGCTTATTTACTATGGGCGTCAGGTACAAAAGTTTCATTTACCCAATTCAAGAGTTTCACTAATAAGAGCAGCCTTGGTAGCTCATTGGATAAAGCCTTTTCTTTAGAGCTGCAGACCTCTTCCCAACGGGTACTCTCCCCGTTGGAGGCATGTCTGATGGTAAACTTCATCCATCTCATCTCCCTCTGAGGTAGTTGTCCCAGTAAAACCTAATATGATGTTCTAACGGAAGGTAAAACCCATTTCATTTCATAGACTGATTATATGTACTTATTGTATTTTATTTAAACAGATCTTCGTTAACCTTTATGTGGAAATTCAATTGTAAACAAACCCATTTCACAAGGCCGAAAATAATACGATCACTTTGTCACTATATGGCTTGTCGTTAAAAGTTTGCATTGATACCTTTGTGTGCTGAAGAAATACCAACCATAATAAAAACTACCAGTTAGTTAATTAAGCTGTTTTGAGACAGAATGAGTGTACTTAATATAATTGATTATAAAAAATGTGATGTAGGGTAATGGATAACCATAAAGATTAACCATAAAATAAAGCACCAACCGTCTTCGAAAATGGTCGTCTTCAGAATTATTGTTTTGCTAAAACACAGTGTTCAATAATATTTAATTTAACACAATGTTTATATCAATAATAACTACCAACCCTCTCACTAAAATACTCTAAAGTTGTGTATTCTATTATTCCTGTTTTCTTTAACCATTGAGTAATGCAGTTTAAAATAGACATATGTCTTGCATGCATGTAACTCTAGAAATAAAACAGCATCTCCTTGGCCGAATGGTTAACGACGTTGCGTTGTAAACCTTCGCCTCTCGCGGGTTTGAATCACACTTGTAGCACCACTTGTAAGTTAGGAAACGTCGATTCTTACAGATGGCGAGAGGTTACAGTACTGGTTCTACCCAGGAAAGGTGGGTGGTCTGCCTCCACCACAAAAAATCAACCGTCATATATAATCTTACACGTGTTAAAAATGACGTAAAACACCATACAAACAAACTAGAAATAAAACCTGACTTTTCATGTATTGTTGTAATTATTTAGTCCTACAGCCAACCGCCACTTGCTGCGTGCCCTGGCCAGAGTGGGTGCAGGAGCTTACGAGTTTTTTGATCCAAAATCCAAGTCGAAATGGGAAGGAAAGGTAAATTGTGTTTTTTTAAAAAGTCCTTGCAGATAAACTTTGTTGCCAGAATAAATTATACCATATCTAATACCTTTTGCAGCATTTGAGTGAATACTAGAAAATATGTAAAAATTAATGATCATTTTAAATGTTGCAGGAATTTAAAAAAGTGTCTGAGCTATATACAGTGCTCCAGATACAACGCGCATCTGTGTAATTATGCATTTTTTTTCACCAAAAACACGTTAAAAATAAAATTAATATGTACAAACACGCATTACAAAATCGCCGACACATTTTGATAACCAAATACACTTCATTAGTTTACAGTAGTTTAGAAAAATCTGGAAGGCCTTTTTGTTGATTGTTCAGTACAAATTAATGCCATTTAAAATAAGACAGACAGCAATGTTGAATGTATATATATAAATCTACAAGGGGAAAAGGACATACACAATATTTTCTATTTAATGACTAAGAGTAAAAATGTTACATTAATGCTTTGTCTAAAATTTGTTTTTAGAATTCACATTTTTAAATGTAAATACGAAATGTAATTTTTTCATGCATACAACTTGCATTGTGCTGAAAGCTTATCTGGAGCACTTTATACATGGCATTTAGTACCAAATTGGCTTATCTGGAGCACTTTATACATGGCATTTAGTACAATATTGGCTTATCTGGAGCACTTTATACATGGCATTTAGTACCAAATTGCCACTTTAGAGAGACAGAATAATTTCAGTAATATGAATGCTTGTAAATATAAGGCTTCATAAGTACACACGTACCCCTCCACCTTCACCCACACAGTCTCCAAACCCAACCTTCTTTGCCCCAGTAAGACGGGCAGGTTGTAGAAAGTGTCACCTCTTTTTCAAAGTGCAGTCAAACCTGCTTTAACCCTTAACCCCGCTACATATATATAATGGACTGTTCTTTCTTTGAATTAAGACCATTCCAGTTATGAGAGAAAGGGGGTGTTTTGGGGGTAAATGATGGATCGGCAGCCAGACATTGTAAACCATGATCTGGGTTTACAATGGACGCAAAGGCTTTTATAGTTAAGGGTTAAGAGACCACCATCTTAGTTTCCAATGATATTGTTTTGAATTAAAATGTTTTGAGCGACAAAATTTTGTTCTTCCTTTTATTGATTTTGACTATGTAGTTTCCTGTTTATAGAAAGTTGCCAACAATCAAAGATCTCACATAAGTTTGGTGAATGGCCAAGTTGATATTCTTCTGTAGCTGTACGTAACAAGTTGGGTCCTCAGAACTTCTTGATAGATGATAGTTATATTTAATTTCAGGTGAGGAGTCACATCAGTAAAGCTGCACAGCCAGGGCTCACATCAGTAACCTGTTGACTGGGAACAACATGGGCAGATGTGGCAGCCCCAGTACAAGCCCCCTAGAACAATAACAGCCCTGTTCAGTGGCTCCAGACATGTCATATATGGCTAATGTGCCCAACTGCACTATGGTAAGTTGAAATAAAGTGTCTCCACTGCGGGTTGAGGAAACAGCACGCTGATATGGATGCCTTATGCAGGCTCCTCTATAACAATCACGCCACTGTTCAGTGACACAAAAGCATATCATATATATTACTAAATGCCCAACTGATCCTTAGAATTGGTAAGTTAATATACTTGCAGTAAAAATAGAACTGGTAGAAAACAGGGCTACTGTGGCAGCCCCAATACAGGCCCCTAGAACAATCATTGCCCTATTCAGTGACACGTTCCATGTCGAATAGCTATGTGCCCCAACTGCACTATGGTAAGTTGAAATATCTGTATTAACTGTGGGGCTGATGTCAAACTGGGACCTGATGTCTCTAGAACAAACAAGGCGTTTTTCAGTGGCTCCAGGCGTGTCATGTAATGAACTATGGAAGTTTCTTGTGACTTGTGTCACCATTCCAAAGTCACCTTCAGCATGTACATATCTCACATGATGTACTGTTTGCATTACATGGCGACACTGAAGGCCGATATTGCAGGAGAACAGGTGTCTACTTTGGTGTCCACTTCAGATCTCAGTATCACTAATGGACAGGTAATATTTATTAAACTTTTACCTCTCTATTTTCTCAATGTTATTGTAAGCGTATATATCTGAAATGAATTTGGCGCTGTAAACCAAAGTAGTGATGGAAGTGAAACAAAGAATGTTAAGCGTATAACCCTATCATTAATTTAAATTGACTTGATCAAGGTGACGGCAAAGTGCTACAGCAATGATATGAACCCACAACCCACCCTTTGATTGTACTTGGCAAGTGCGCTTATTATTAGATTAACTCGTTGGGTACAATACATACGTATATAATATCTAATTGTATAAGAATATATTGTAATAAAACCAGACTATGCATAATATTAAAATTAAATTGAAACAGCTTATTGAAGTCCTACTATCATAATAACTCGCAAGAACTAATGCACTTGTACTGTGCTATGAATAATTGTGCTTCTGCCTGCAACAGGTAGTGTAGCTGGGCCAACGTTTCTAACCAGGTTTTCCTTACAACTCTGGTTATTAGATTGGGGTATGTCGCTTTGGCAGACGGGCAGGCAGGCCTGCGTGCGGCGTGCCGTGAGGCTTCAAACTCTTAGTTTCTGGTCAATATTTTTTGTTAGGAATTAGGTATTGTGATGAAATTGTTCAAGGGTAGGTGAGTCTTATATGGAAAGGAAGCTTGGATTGCATTTGGGGTCACTGGGGTCAAGGTCACTGTTACTAAAAAAGAAAAGAAAAAAAGTTTCCGCTCAATAACCTTTGTTAGGATTGAGGTATTGCGATGAACTTTGTCTGGTAGGTAGCTTATATAGACAGGAAGCTTGGAATTACATTTGGGGTCACTGGGGTCAAGGTCACTGTTACCAGAAATAGAAAAACAATTTCCGCCTCAATACATTTTGTTAGGAATGAGGTATTGCGATAAAACTTGCAGGGTAGGTAGCTTATATGGAAAGAAAGCTTCTGAATTGCATTTGGGGTCACCTGGGTCAAGATCACAGTTACTAAAAATAGAAAAACAGTTCCGCTCAATAACTTTGTTAGGAATGAGGTATTATGATTGGAAAGTAGGTAGCTTTTATGGTAAGGAAGCTTGGGATTGCTTTTGGGTCACTGGGTCAAGGTCAAGGTCACTAAAAATAACTAAACAGTTTCCGCCACAATAACTTCAATTAGGAATGAGATATTTCACGAAAACTTGCTGTGTATGTAGCTACTACAAATGTTTTCCTTTCTTAAAAGTCCTCATTTACTGAGTGTATGCATTTATGTTTGTGATTCACGTGTCATTCTATTTATTCTATATTGTACACTTAACATGTTTAATAGCATACTTCAAGAACTTCACATTTATATAATTTGCTGTTTTTGTAGAAAAAAAATTGTCCACATCATTTACATCTTACTGGTAGTGTATGTAGCAATTTCAAATGGAAAACCTGTTTTCGTGAATTTCCATGTTTATTGTTTTTCTGTTTTTTTTATATTACAGGTAATGTAAACATACGTCAACACACATTAATAAGTTAGCATGACAAAATAAAAAAAAAAGATTCCAAAATCAGTTAATTCAATACCTGTATTGATATCAGTGACTCACATCACGTTATCACTATACACAAATTGGTCGGTAATATTATAACACATACATGCGACATTACAGTTTACACCCATCTCTGTTATGCGTTAAAAATTAGCATATGCTGGCTTTAAAAGAGAAGAAACATGTTGAATAAATTATTTACAGTTAAACTGGTCAAACACAAAACAGCATAGGTCTGTGGATATATGTTGAGGCCTTTTGTACAATCCACAACAACAACACTTTGGGCTACGGGTGTGTATTCACTGTTCTATACTTCAAACTTCTGATGCAGTTGTCAAATGCATCTTAAAAGACATTGATGAGACCAGCGAATCCCTTGAACATAATTGTAAAGTTTGAGTTTTCAACGTCCAGGCTTTGCGAAAAGTTTGACTGTATCATGACTTTTCTTTCTTTAGATATTACAACGTCTGACAGCGTAAGGCAATCCTTAGTGACTGGGAAGATGGAGTTTTTGTCCCCTGATAGAACAGATCATGAGGTAGGCTTATTATTGTGTATGTTATCTTCATTTTGAATCTGAGTATTTTTTTGAATGGTGTTTTACGTAATTTTTTAGCACATGTAAGGCCATATAGGACGGTAAGAGTTGTTGTTGTGGTAGAGGCACAGTTGACCAACCTCCGCAACGTTTCCTGGGCATGAACGCTGAAGTTCTCTATATATAGCCTCCTCGCCGTCCACGTTGAAGAATGTGTGACATCTTCTCTTCTCAGCTGGCAAGAGTTGAGCGTCGCGCGAGTGGGAGTGCGAATCACGCAACGGTGAGTGAGGTGAGAGGGTATAGCAAGGGCAGGCGTCGGTTAACACCCTTGACTATGGAGGAGCTGTTGAATCTACAGTAGCCTCTGGCTTATGCATGAACTGTTCTAATTACCAGCTATATAATCTACAATGGTACTTGAACGTTCTTGGTCTATATGCATGTCTGTTTGATTACCATAAAATATATTTTGTTTAATCTTAAAAACCCTAAAGTTGCATTTTTTTTGTCTTTCAAGTGTCACACATTTACAGTATCAGTTGCTGTCACAATGGCCTATTTACCTTTCTCCCCCAAAGGTTTAAATCAGTAGCATCTACCTCTCCACACAGATTTCAATCACTAGTTTGCAATCACTAGGACTACCAATATCTACCATTGGTTGCTATCACTAGGACATACCAATAATCTACCATTGGTTGCTATCACTAGGACTAGCCAATAGCTACCATTGGTTGCTATCACTAGGACTACCAATATTCTACCATTGGTTGCTATCACTAGGACTACCAATAGCTACCATTGCGTTGCTATCACTAGGACTACCAAAAGCTACCATTGGTTGCTATCACTAGGACTGACCAATAGCTACCATTGGTTGCTTATCACGTAGGACTTACCAATAGGTACACATTAGGTTCTGCTATCACTAGGACTCACAATAGGGTACCATTGGTTGCTGTCACGTAGGACTACGCAGTAGTGTACCATTGGTTGCTCGTTCACTAGGACCTACCAGTAGGTACCATTTTTTGCAGTCACTATGACTGCCAGTAGCTACCATTGGTTGCTATCACTAGGACTACCAATAGGTACCATTGGTTGCTGTCACTAGGACTACCAATAGGTACCCATTGGTTGCTATCACTAGGACTACCAATAGGTACCATTGGTTGCTGTCAGCTAGGACTACCAATAGCTACCATTGGTTGCTGTCACTAGGACTACCAATAGCTACCATTGGTTGCTGTCACTAGGACTACCAATTGCTACAATTGGTTGCTGTCACTAGGACTACCAATTGCTACCATTGGTTGCTGTCACTAGGACTACCAATAGACTACCATTGGTTGATATCACTAGGACTACCAATAGGTACCATTGGTTGCTGTCACTAGGACTACGCAGTAGGTACCATTTTTTGCTGTCACTATGACTGCCAGTAGCTACCATTGGTTGCTATCACTAGGACTAC